>QNQO01002703.1:0-95609 GCA_003290165.1 Berberis thunbergii | reverse complement strand
TAATTACCAATCAATCCTTTAAGCAACTCTTATGACTTGATTGATAACCTAATGTGGCCCCAGGATGTATGGAAGTTGTTTGTAAGAATCGAAACACAATGAATCATGATATATGAAACATTGAATGCTAGCACTATTACTATCATCCCTACAAGGTTCTAATAGCATTTGATTCTACCTGTATTATTCATCATCAGTTACTTGAATTTAGGATTTGTCTTCTTGCTTCGAGAAGACCTTCGAGGAACATATTCCGTAGGAGGATGTATTGTGGTAACCTTATTTCCTCTTCAATATTGTTTTGCCCCACTTTGCTGCTTTCGCTTCAAGTATGCTTTTAACTTCGGTGATCAATGCATCCCTTCCTATTCTTGCAATTTCTAAATTCAAACATTGATGACTTGGGTGGTAGCCAATCCATGGGCGCTGTTGGATCTTTCCCCTGTCTTCAGTTATCTCTCGTCCTACTTCAGGAAGTGTAGAAAGCAGCTCAGCACTTGCCTGGGGGGCTCGAGGTCCCTCTTTCGTAATATCTTAATTTGGCTGGTTTCAATACTTGTATTCACATCTTCAAACTCGGGACTGTCATTCCCGGGCTGCCTAAATCATTCATGATGATTAGTTGGGTCCCTTGTTTCGCTCTTTCAATCTCACTAGCTGTGTAGCCCGCCTCTTGAAGGCCTTCCTCTATTGTTCCTTGTACGAATATGTCTTCATTGGTTTTAGGTTCATCCTGCTTAGCGCAGTGGGAGTCTTGTTGAGGAGCCATTTTTTACGTGCATTCTGATCGTTTGACTTAAATGTGTGTCGGCCATGTGCAACTGTCCAGCCTTCCTCCTCCTTATCTTTCTCCTCTGATTTTCTGCCTGTAGCCTTCCATACTCGAGTTGGAGCTCAGTTTGTGGGCTTCACTTTCTCACACTGTATGCTAGTTGTGTCCAAACCTTGAGCAGACACTGCACTTAGTAGGTATCCAAGAGTACTCTACTTCAACGTGCCTGGTCTTTGAACCATCTATAATTATTGGAATTTCTTGGGAGTTTGGCTTGGTATCTATCTCCACGCACACTCTTGCAAAGGATAGCCTTGTGCGCTCTTCGGTAGCACGATCCAGCATGATAGGTGACCCTAGTGCACTAGCGATTCTTTGGATGCCTTCCGGGTTCCATAGGAATAGAGGGATTTTCTTTAGATTTACCCATATAGGTATTGTAGAGTACTCCTCATCCTCATCAAGCATTGGTGACCATGCCCTTATAACAAACAGCCTACTGGCAATGTGTAGGGGTCCTTGTTCCAGCACTCTGGCTCTGTCCGTCTCTGTTTTGAATTTGAAGATGAAATTTTTTTCGCCATGGATATTCATCTCGAAGTTTTGTGTTCCCCAGGCTCTTGAGAGACAATCTTTCACATATCCATATGCTAGCCTCTTCCCGACAAATCTCCCCACAATAAGCTTCCCACATTCTGCAATCTGCATTTTAAAGTCGCTTGTGTTAACAAGCACTGCTGGCCTATCGTTTACAGTGGAGGGTGCTACATAATGAAGCCTTGTTGCCTCCTTAAAGGAGGTTGGTTTCAGCATAGAGGCCCACATTTTTTGCTTTGCTGGTTCGATATCAGCCGATTGTTCAACTGATGGGACTGCATCCTTGTCCTCTGCTCTTCCATGTGTAGGGCCTTCCTCCTGCTGCTTGTCATTTGCAGTTATCCCTGTTCCAGTGTTCGGTTGTGCGTTGTCTGCCGTTGTGTTCTCGCCCTGTGTGGTGTTGTTCTGTTGATGTTCATTTGTAGTGTCTTGCAGATCTGGGTCACTTAGGAAGTGTAGGTACACTTCCTTGTTTGATCTGCTTAAGGGTTTCAAGGGCATTCCTTACATCTGTGGGAAGGGTTTTCACTGTGCTCTCATTGTTGTTCCCAATCTCATCTGTTCCTGAAAGCCTTTGCTTGGGATCATGGTCCCTCCTCATTTCGATCGATGACTGTCGCAGTTCATGGGATTCGTGCAGAAAAACGAAACCCTAGAAATCGCCTCCCACTAAGCTCGTTAATAGGTTTGTTACCTATAACAGAACCAAGATTAATAAGCATGAAGTGCCCGTTTCTTTTTTAGTCTGCATTTAGTATTCGTTAACCCATTTGATTTTTATTTATTTTTTCTTTCTGAGTGATTTGAATGCAATTCCAACTTCCAATTGGAGCGGGAATGAAGTGTCTGTTTCACTTCTGAATAAGTTACTAAGAAGTTATAGAATCAAGGGTGTTTGTACGGTGGCAGAACAAATTAACAAGGCTAACTCGTTTAACATATATATCTGAATCAGCTAACTAAAGCATATCAAATTCACAAATAATTTCACATCCATGTTAAATATCAGGAAAGGACAGTTATATCTATAACAGAATGAATAATTTACCACTCGGACAAATTACTCAAACATTACCATCTGGAAAACATGCTTTGATGCTTTATTAATACATAAGAATTCTAGCCAAGTGAGAGGAGATGAATGAAAAAAGCACACACTGTAAAACATTCAATTCTACATTGAAACAAAAGACAGGAATTATTAAATCGTTGCTATACTAATTGTCGGGTATTTTCTTCACCGAGGTCCTGAGATAACTGATGGCAACATTCCACCAGAATTAGAATAGGTAACCAAATCTTCTTGTCTGTGAATAAGTGTTTGGGGAGGTGTCCAGAACCTATAGTCTAGGTCAGATTCAACATTCTTTGAGCCTTCCAAGATCTTCACCACAAGTGCCATGGAAGGTCTTCTGACAAAATCACCCTGTATGCACCATGTAGCAGTCTTTATCATTCTAACCCCTTCTTCAAGATGTAATTGCATATCACTATTTTTGTTAACCATTTCATACAGTCGGTCTTCTTCCGCCTTTCTCGTCAACAAACTGAGTAGATGCATACTTTCTGGAGGCTGACAACGATCAAGATTCTTACGCCCACACACCATCTCCAGAACCACAATGCCAAAGCTATACACGTCTACTTTCTCCGTTATCATTGAGCTCAACCATTCAGGAGCCATATATCCTGGAGTTCCCCTCCTTGTTGTAACAACATTACTCTGATCTTTCTCAATCAACTTAGATAATCCAAAATCAGAAACCTTCGCAGCGAAGTGATTGTCCAAGAGGATATTTTGGGGTTTAATGTCCAGGTGGACTATTTTCTGACTACACTCCTCGTGTAGGTAGGCTAGTCCCTTAGCTATGTCCAAAATGATTTTTCGAAGTGTTTGCCAATCAAGAGTATTAGACTCCTCATTTCCGGGGGAAAATCCATTTATCCAAGGAACCAAAAGCCTATGAGATTTCTCAGCACAGAACCCAATTAGTCTTACAAGGTTAACATGGTGAATGCTGCCTATACTGACGACCTCAGCTAAAAATTCCTTCTTCCCTTGGTTGAAGCTATCGAGACACTTAACTGCAACTTTTTGTCCATTTTGCAGAATCCCTTCAAAAACTGCACCAAATCCTCCTTCCCCAAGCTTGGAATGGAAGTTCTCAGTCGCTGCTTTTAGTTCGTCATAAGAGAATCTTATTGGCATTCCCTGTATACGATCTAAAAAATCATCGTCTCTTCCACATTTTCTTTCCTTTTGAGAAGTAGAAACCAAATTCCGACTATTATGGACACAATCAAGAAAAGTGCAAGACTTGAGCCCAATATCTTTGCAGATCTCTCTTGCCAGCTGGAAGCTGTATCTTAATGAATGCAGATGAATTAAAACTTCCATCATGTTTGGTGCTTATTAAGGAGAATGCAGGGGATGGTAGCGAGCAATTCCCAAAGGAGAGATTAAAATGATACCGAAAGAGTGCAACTTTGCATGAACAATTATTCAAACAGGCCCTGCTGACATGTCTCTGCATCAACTCCTCTCAGATCGGCAGCTTCATAATCAACATAATTGAAGTAATAAACATCTTTAAGTTGGCTTAGAGAAGGGCGCTCGCATGACAATGGACTTTTCTCTGAGCACGAGTCACCTGTGCTTGTGTTTTCTTTCACAAATCCAGCTGGACAATTACACTTCCCATCTGAACAGATCCCGAGCCTGCCGCATACCATGGGGTAATCACATTTACCCAAAACATCAGCAAAGAAATCATCCTTAGTAATCCACCTGTTATTCCACTGATATGTTTTCAGATGTCCATCTGGGTCAAGTCTCAGGTACTCAGCGGCTGACACACGAAACTCTGGAATTGCTGGATTCTGCTCACTTGGCCCGTCCGATAAGATGAATAGCGCAAGACTGCCATTCATGAATCTCACATAACTCCGTTCTGTGCTTGAGTTAGTGCCATGGACTAGACGTTGTAGTACATATTTGGAAGTATCAGATAGAACAAATGCAAACAGGCCCTTTGGAGTTACAGTAAATGAATAGAGACCTTCATGAAGGAAGTCTTTTGTTAAATATGTTGGTGAAGCTCGAGATATTAGTTTCTGACCATCAACCAGTTTCTGCCCAGGAAGCAAAGTGTCAGTTGGGTGATCAAAAGACTGCCAAATGGTAGTGTTTTCTTTATCCACAAGCACCAGGTTTCCAGACTCAGGTAATCTGCATGCCTACAACAGACTTATTTGATGTTTCTGCAGACCAAATCCTGGTACCATTTACATCTTTCAATAACAAATTCCCATCTTTGGTTAACTGCACTGTTCCATTCTCACCAACGGGTTTGTTTCTATTCGCAGACCATACTACTTTCATGTCATAGGGGTTAAAGGGAATATCAGGGCTTGATGGGAACAAGAAAATTCCAAAAACATAGGCTCGGTCTGTATCTATCTTTTGGCCATCGCCATATGCACCTTCATAAAAGAATCCACAGACAAAGCATAATTCATGCTTCTTTTTTGGAGAATGATTCGTATAGCACCAAGTCGTGGTGGTACTGGTGTAAGAGAAACATCGTTTGTCCATGACTGTGGACTAGAAAATTCAGGAATCTCAGCTGCATATAGGAAGATGACGCAGGAAGAGAGGAGGAGAACCTTCAAGACGCCCATTGTTGCCCAGAAATCCATGGTCTTCATTGTCAGAAGAAAGGCTTACATAGATCTTTTGTTTCTAGAAAGCTTGGACTTTTCGGAAAGCGGTAATGTAAATGTCCAGACCCCATGATGCAAGTCTTGTACGTATACGTCAAATCAGTTGGAAAATGGTGTTTTCGAAAGCGTTGATATTAAAACCAGAGCAGAGCTTGTAGACTTTGGTTGTGAAGTTTCTCTATTCAACATATAATAATTATGCCAGTTCCGGTCCCAGCAAGAGTAGGTGAATACAAGAACTGAAAAAAGTCAGTATATAGACAAATAAAAACCCTGACATCACCTCCTCATCCTTCTCCTTATTCTTCCTCAACAATGGTCTTCCAAATAGCTCTTGTAATTGTGGAAAAAAGAAAGAACTAGAATGCATCACAAGTAAATGGGTTATTATCTGGTCTGCAGCCGCGCTTTGTGTAATTCAACTTTGTGGACACTAGGCACACAGCATACCACATAACCTATACCCTCGTGATGCAGCTGAATCTGTATGCGCAAACCTTCATTGCAGTTTTGAACAGAAATCATTGTATATAAAGATATGTACAACTCTTTATGTTATAAGGCATTCTTGATGGACAAAGAAGCACAATCACCAAGAGTTCAAAAGCACATAATGAAATTTAGCACACTAATGTCTCGACATGCAAATGCAGCATATTGTGTCACGGGCTTTCTTTTCTTAAGTACTTCCCATGCGGCACTAACAAACTTTGCCCCGACTTATCAAAGAAAGCAAGTCAGCCTTGTCCACGAAAGACTTACTTAGACTATGGTAAGCTAAGCAAGCTAAGAACGCACAAGAGAGCTTAAGAGAACTAGAACTTGTATTGCTTGAATTCTCTGAGGTGACTACAACAAATGAGGCCTTAGCCTATTTATACAACTCCACCTCCTCAATGGACGGTGGTGATCAATTTGATCTAACGGTCTACAATGAACTTCTATACACTTCCTTAGAAATATCTAAGGACTAGAATTCTATGAAACTCTATGGAATTTTATGGAAGGTTCTAGAGAACTCTCTAGAACAATGTGGAATACTCTACATTATTTACACTTGCTAACCTCATTTGGCTAGGCAAGAAGATAGTTGTGACAATTGGCACACAAACACACCAAAAATAGATCAACTTTATTATTTAGGATTACCACTTACATGGATTGAAATCACTTTCTTTAGTACCTAATATGATCTCTATAAAATAATAATTTGTTTTAGTTAGGAATAAATGAGAAGGATTAACTGACATTTTCAACTGGCCCTTGGGCTTTTAGCTAGAATTTCATTCAAACCGCATCAACTCGAGTTAGGGTGTTAATCGGTTCAGTTGGTTCAAAGTTGGACCAAAACCGAATTGAACTAAACCAAGAATTCAGTTTTCGGTTCGGTTTTCACATTTATCAAATAAATAACCAAAACTGAACTGAATGAACTGATCAGTACGGTTCCGGTTCGGTTATTTCCCTTTTTATTCTTTTATTTATTTTCTGCTGCTACAAACAATCGAGTTAGCTCTAGCACAAAAGGAATAAGTCAAAACTACAAAGAATGGAAAAAATGAAATGAAGCTTGGCTTGTAATGGAGGAAAACCCAGAGACAAAGAGAGTACAAATGAAATAAAAGAGAGAAGGGGAAGCAGTAAAGGGAAAACAAATGCCAGATAAATACAAAGAGAGTTTCAAGGCTCCGACTATTCATTTATAGAGAACTCTTTCAATTTTTTCTTGCCTATTTCTCTTGATAATTCTATAAGATTAAAAAAAATATCATGTCTCTCATATACACAATACTATAATATCATACATAATACTATAACCATAACTGCACTGTTTGTATCTTAATCTATCTCCACCACACCCATGTGATGATCTGAACAAGACCAAAACCTTCGATGATGATTCCACCAGTCTCGTAATTTCATCCTGCAAGAAGGTTTTTTTTATCAAATCAGAAGTGTCGAAGTTGTCGCCATCGACATTGCTCATCTTTGATCCAAGCAAGCGAGTGAAAAGTTTGGTTTTCTTCAACAAGATTGAGTCAAACTCTGTCTTTCCTCCTCAACTTGCAAGTGGTAGGATAGAGAGAAAGAGTTAAAAAAGAGAAAAAAATACATTAATAAAGAGAGAGAAGTTGGGTAAGTGGAGAGAGGTGGGTAAGGCTTAAATAAGATAAAGAATGTAGGATAGAGAACGTCTTTGCAGCCGGTTCTGTAAACACATCATCATCACTGGAGGGGTCTGGCTCATGCTCTTCTTCAGGAACCTGACAAATTTCATGTCTCAATCTATTGCATGTGCGGTTCTTATCCTCTTCCCATACATCTTTTAACCAAATGTAGTTTGCCTTCAATGCATCTTTGCCATGACTTGCAATAGCTTCTCGCAATGTAGAAGGAACTACATTCCCCTTTTCGTATTCATTTATCATCGTTAACGCATATTCAATCTCAGGAAGAGGAAGAAAATCTTTCGCTTTATTCAGTTCTTCTTCGGTGAGTTGTATCACACTGTCGTGCCCAATTTGCACACCATCATCCTGGGAGCTGTTGTCTTTCTTTGCACCTGAACTATAGGCTGTCGGCATGTTGTTGACTTCTCCTACTTTATCATCCTCGATTGAGTTGGGCACAATTTCATTTGGGTACTTACTTCCATGTTCTGCCACCAATTCGTTGTCATTCTTGTCTATTGCCAGGTCTTCTACAACTGCTGCCTGATTTTCTTCTGTCACTGCAACATTGATGTCACTCACATTATGAGCATAGCTGTGTCATATTTAGTTGTTTCTCCTTGCTTCCCAATCGCTTTTTCAATCTCACTAGCTGTATACCCCGCCTCGAGAAGGCCTTCAGCCGTTGTTTCTTGAGAGGTCGTGTCACTGGCAGGAAACTTCTCCTTACTAACCAACTGATTATCTATTTGGTTATTCTCATCTTCGACAATGTTCTCCATAAGTGACTCGAATTTGTTTGACAAACTTACTTTCACCGGATCGTTGGTCACTGACTGCTCCACCCCAACTCCCTCCTTGATTTCCTCACCCTGATTATTCTTTGCGCCACTCGTGCCAACTTCTGGTTTTGTCGCTTTATTTTTGTTGGCCACTGGAACATATTGTTGCTTGATAATTTTGGCTTCCACCTTTTGTTTCTCGGTTTTCTCTTCTGTCACCAAGTTAAAGGTTGTCACATTGCCCTTATGACCTAACTTTTTTCTGCAATTTTCCTCCTGATGCCCTAGCAATGAACAATAATCAAAATATTTGAACCTCGGGTATTCAATTTTCTGCCAAAAGCCCCTATTGTTAGCCCTGTCTATCCAAATTCTATTAGGTAACTTATCCGCCAAAGACATCTCCACGCAAACACGAGCAGAACTCGGGTGAGATAAACATCGAGTATGATCATCTATGCGCAAAAAACCACCAAAAGAGTTCACAATTGCTTTCAAAAGAGAAGGATGAAATAAATGCAAAGGCAAGTTAGGCAACTCTACCCATAAAGGAACCGAGATCGGATCCGCTCTCAGACTGAAACCATCGTGCCAGCGAAAGGCTTTAAACCGGACTCCACGAATCAAAATGAAATCTCTCGATAGAACTTTCTTTGCTTCAACCTCCGATTGAAGACGTACCAAAACGTGACGTTGATCAAGTAATCCTAGCGATAAATCTCCTAGGATACCCCAAGTTTTGTGAATCGAAGCTCGAATGTCGTCCAACGTAGGCCGGTAACTAGAGAACTTTAGAACTATCACATGTTTTTCCATGAAAGCTTCCCCACTCATCAGACGCTGTAATCCCAATGGCAGGCTCTCCTTCTTTCCAAAATCTAGTTGCTTCCACTTGTATTTCCTTAATCTCATCTACTAGAAATTTTCCTAATATCTGTGCGAAAGTAGGCTTAGGAGTTGCTTCAGTAGGTTCCCTTCCCCCCAAAGGGGGAGGATTGACGGCTAGAGGAGCCGTCATAAACCACTGTGTCCTGATCAAGCCAGGCCTGAATAGCGACTGGCGATGGCCGGTAGATCTGAAACTCTCGCAGAGCCGTCAGATCTGATGAGCAGATCTGAAGGAGATGCAGCCTGAAGGAATCAGATCTAAAGGAGAAGCAGCCTGAAGGAGAGCTGATCTGAAGGAGATGTAGCCCTCTCGCAGACTCGCAGCCGAGATGCAGCCCTCTCGCAGCCGAGATGCAGAGCCCCTCGCAGAGGCAGAGCCCCTTGCAGATGCAGATGCAGAGCCCCTCGCAGATGCAGATGCAGAGCCCCTCGAGATGCCGAGATGCAGACTCGTAGCCCTCTCGCTGTGAAATCAGCCCTCCGGTAAGATTTTAGGAACCAATTAACACCCCTAACTCAAGTAGTATGTGTATGATTTTTGGTGAAGATGATCACCTATTCCTATAGACCACATTGTTTAAATATTCACTCTTAAAGTTAGTGTTTGTAAAGTTGAAGTACTTTTCCGTAGCTTACAAACACAAGAATGCATTGTGCAATGGTATACATAGCATGAATATCAACCTGCTCATCAAACATCTCACTGGGAAAATTAGTACAAAAAGTGATGCAGGAAGATCCGAGTCAGATGATGCTGAACTGTCAGATAGAGAAAAAAAACTCTTCCCAAGGTAAAAAGAAAACCCTTCCCAAGGTTTTCTACAGAGATCACATCTGCTGTCTGTACTCTGTAGTATCATCTAAGGTTGTCACATCACCACTTGTCAAGGTAAAAAAAAATGTGCATTGTAAATCACACGAGGTTTTCATTTCCCTTCCCGCAATTTTTTTTAAAAAAAATTACCGCAACAAAATTAGGATACTTATTTCCTTTCATTTCAATTTCCAGTTATAATGACTAAACTTTTTTTTATTTTTTACATGGATGTCCATTCAACCAGACACTATCACCTAGCTCCATAGTCATTCATACTATCACCTCCATTAAAGATGTAAAACAAGTCGAGATGTCAAATCGGTTTTTCATGTGTAAATCAAACCAAAATGTCAAATCGGTTTTTCCTCCATTAAAGATGTAAATCAACTCACGATGTCAAATCGGTTTTTCATTAAAGATGTAAATCAAATGATGTCAAATCGGTTTTTCATTAAAGATATAAATCAAACCAAACTGTCAAATCGGTTTTTCCTCCATTAAAGATGTAAATCCAATCAAGATGTCAAGGGAATCGTATTTACAATGGGAAAAAATATATTGAAGAATGATAGAGTTTTACTCACAATTTTTTTTTTCTTTGCAAAGATCCAAAAGTTCTTCCTTCAAAGCGTCTCCCACCTTTTTCAACGTAAGTTTTTTTTTTCTTTTGTGTGTATGCAAAGAGAAAAAAAGAGGGCTAGGGTTTCTTTTTAAATGAATTTTTTATTAGGGTTTCATTAGCTAAACACAACCATCGCTCACCTCTTACCCACCCCCAGCCTAAACCTAGGTCCTAAATTAAAATCATAAAATATAATTATTTGTAACTATTACCAATTAATAAATACTATCAATAAATAAATATTATTAACTTTTAAGATAATAAAAAAATATATTGGTAAGTGAATTGGGTGAGTATTACAATATACACACCTTAAAAGAATCTCGTCCCGAGATTCGGCAGGATAAGGGTTAGGCGAATAATGGGTGCATATGTTTTGTCACATTTTATATTGGTTATAGGACAATTATTTTTGTTGGAATAAAGACAAATGATGGTTTGGTTTAGTTTTGCACTATGAGTTATGTAGTTGAAAATTTGGTTAATAACATTTTTTATTATTTATTTTTGAACATATATTAAGGTAACTTGAGAACTTATATCATTCATACAAGATACAATTAAGAGTAATGTGAGATGAAATTTTGTATGACATATTATATTGTTATGATGAAGTTATATGTACATAAATTAGAAACATTATTGGTATGTGAGATGAAATTTTTTTGTTATTCTTCATTGGAAGACTATTTAGTACATGTTTATCCCATCATGTCCCGTCTCGTCTCGAAACCATTTGGGATAGGACGGGATTGGGATGAGGTTTATCCCGTCATGAACGGGATGGGATAGGGATGAGGTCCATCTCGTCCCATTCTATCCTGTGCCTATTCTTTCTTTTTCTTAGAAATTTTAGTTTTGGGTTTATGCCTTTGGGGTTTGTTAATGAAATTCTTGGTCCATGTGCTATATGTGGGATGGGTTGTAGCTTATTTATCCATCTACAACTTCATAAAATTGTTAAATTCTATTTTTATTGTCATGAGGAAAGGCAGGGACAGTAGTATTTAGAGGAGACTGCTTCACTACACTGACAATGGTACTTGTAGAGATTTTTTTGCTCATGTGGCTGGTGTAGTAGGGTGTTTGTAACAGAGCATCCAAATTAACCAAGCCACAAACTCTGCGATTAGGTGATTGACACCAATTGAGAGAGTGGTTTGATTTGTCTGTGACCTTGTCTCACTTGTGTTGGGCGATTTTATGGGCGATGAGTTGGTCTAAGTTAGTGGTGACAATGGGTCGTGTCGTGTCAAAATAAAATTTCGTATCAACTTGTCAAACCCAAACCCGACCCATTTTGTAATCATGTCAAAGATGTCAAACCCAAACCCAACCCGTTTTTGAGCCGCTTTGACACGTTTGATCACCCTAACTACTTTTAAGGCAGTGTTTCTGACCGTGCCAAAGCCATTTTTTAAAGTTTATGCATACTTTTAAGTTCAATTTTGGCACGGTTTTATTTTTATGATTGGCTCTGTTACTAAACTGTCACGACTCGATTCTCATGACACCTAAATATCTCGAAAATCGAGACGCGTTATCAAAACCTAAAAATTTTTCCCATTTATTTTACGTTACTTGTCAATGGTTACACTTGTTAGCACATGATATGATAAACTAAAGGCAACGACTACACCACCATATATGCTATCTCACACCACCATGTACTTTTTTTTTTCTACTAATCCACACTACCCAAAAAATAGTTTTTGAAAACATAGTAACATAAAAACAGGGTAACTTTCAACCAATTTAAACCCTCAATTGAGATCGATTTCCAAGCTCATCAAAACATGAAAATTGTATTAGTCTGAGTTATCTAATAAACACAATTTGAATCAATTTAAAATGTTTTGAAATGAGCAAGTTATGGTCATTTTACCTAAAGTCGTGTAAATCTGTCTCGCAATGAAAATGGGGTAGTGTCCCTGACTTTCGGCCAACTTATATGCTCGATTGAGACCGATTATCATGCTCATATAAACATAAAAGTTGTAATACTATGAGATATCTAATAAACACAATTTGAATCACATGAAAATGTTTTGAAATGAGCAAGTTATGGTCATTTTACTAAAGTAGCACAAATTTGTCTCGCAATGAAAACGGGGTAGTGTCTCTGACTTTCGGCCAAATTATATGCTAGATTGAGATCGATTCTCAAGCTCAAAAACATACGAAAATTGTAGTACTATGAGTTATCTAATAAACACAATTTGAATCAGTTGAAAATGTTTTGAAATGAGCAAGTTATGGTAATTTTACTAAAGTCACGCAAATCTTTCCAAAAAAAGGTATGTTTTCACCCATTTGTCCAGACCTATGCGAGGATAAGCCTAAACCTCGCCTAGATCAATGCGAGGTTTTGCCAAAACCTAGCCTAGACCAATGCGAGGTTTATGCTTATCCTCGCATAGGTTTGGGCGAATGGGTGAAAACAAACCTTTTTTTTCCAGACAAATTTGCGCGACTTTAGTAAAATGACCATAACTTACTCATTTCAAAAAAATTTCAAGTGATTCAAATTGTGTTTATTAGATAACTCATAGTACTACAAGTTTTGTGTTTTGATGAGATTGAGAATCGGTCTCAATCAAGCATATAATTTATCCAAAAGTCAGAGACATTTACCCCGTTTTCATTGCGAGACAGATTTATGCGACTTAGTAAAATTACCATAACTTGCTCATTTCAAATGATTCAAAATGTGTTTATTAGATAACTCAGAGTACCACAATTTTCTTGTTTTGATGAGCTTGAGAATCGGTCTCAATTGAGGGTTTAAATTGGTCGAAAATTACCATGTTTTTATGTTACTGTTGAAATCAATGGTGGTGAAGCAATCAAATGGGGGAGAGAGTGGAGCCTGTGTGAAGCAATCCAACCAATCGAATGGGCGAGAGAATGGAGCAGCAAGAGAAGGGGAGAGAGCTATCAAACCAATCAAATGGGGGGAGAGAGTGGAGCAGAGATGGAAGATTCAATTAGGACAGAGAGGGAAAATTTTGATTTTGAATGGGGGAAAGAGTGGATGCCTGTTTATATTGGTGGTGTGGGAGAGTGTAATAGTGTGAGACAACATATTTGGTGGTGTGATGATAGCGATGAAGTCAACTCAGAATCTGAGGTTGGTCCACAAGCAGTGAGCGGAGATTTTGATCTAGGGGCTACGTAAGAAGGAGAGAATAAGAGGAGAAGTACAAAAGTAAGGTTGGCGTTTCCCCCGGGCATGCGTCGTTAGTGAATTAGGACAGTTTCTTTCATGGTTTTCTTTAGCTATGTCTAATGTCCACTAGTTTTCTTTCATGGTAAAGTCGTCATGTACCCCCGAAAGGTGTATCAGATTTTTATCAAGTAATACAAGTTTTATTTTATTTAAAAAAAAAAAAAAGTAGTCGTTGCCTAAACTAAATTGCACAAAAGTGAGGATAGTATCAAAGTTTTACATTTGTCCTCACATTGCTACCTACAAATATATAAAAAATCCACAAATCCACGAGACACCTGAGATTTTCATGCCAAATTTGTAGTCACTTGCAAAATATTTCAAAAATCCAAAAAACACCTGAGATTTTTCATACCAAATACATATATATATATATACTTCTAAATTATATAATAATATGAAATAACAAACGGATTGGTTTCGTGTCAATTGTGTTAAGACTTCAAACCCAATCCACAAATTTGATGGGTCATGCTGTGTCCACCTGATTATAAGTTGTGTCATACTTTCTAAACTCAACCCGCTACGAAGTGGGTCATGTCGTGTTGGTCATTAATTGCCACGCTTAGTCTAGGTGGCAAAAGGGGTAGCCGTAGGACCACCTGCGGGTGGGTTGAATTCCTTCCAAAAGTGAGTGATTGGGATGGAACAAGCTAAATCTCATCATTGTCAGAATTTTGGTGATGAAACTCGATCCACTGTATCTACTTATCATATTATTGCCCCTGCTTGACAGTTCCTTAGCTGATTTCTTTGGTGTTTTTCTCGGAGCAGAAGGAACCACAGTAATTACCTCCATGTGCCTTTCATTCTTTTGATGTTATCTGTGATTGTGTTTTTTGAAGTCGCATCGGGATCTAGTGCTTGTTGTCTAAGAATTGCTCCAGGGATCTCATCAGATGTTTGATGCTTCTTGGGGCTTCTAAGGTGAGAGTTGCATTTTTAGATTAGAAAAACCCGAGATGAGTTCACACGCACTCGAGTCAGAAATTATTCTGTTGTGTAGACCAGAGAAAAGCAGCATTGGCATCCAAGGTAGGTGCAGTGAAGAGTTGCATTTGACATTACAGGAATCGTGCCATCAACCTAACTTGCAGCAGGTTGGGGCACCCTCAGTATTTCTTTCATATAAAGAGTTAGTGATCTATGGGGCACCCTCAGTTCAACTCATTCGAGCGAGCTAAGATCAATCATACAGTGAAAGTAAAGTCTGATCTATTGCGCAATTACTTAAAATTGTTTGTGATTTTGGTGATGCAATAAACACATTGGCCATCCGGTTTGTACAAAATTTATAAGCACCAATTGTTGTTAACGAAAAAAAGAAGGAACTTTGTTAAATAAGTGTCCAAGCACGCATGTTTGCAAGAGAACTAGAAGTTTCATTATCGATAATAATTGCAATGGCTACTTGTGCAACTAAAGCATGAGTTAAGAAGCCATAGCGATGAAGATGTAGCTTTTATTAAACCAAATGCATTTGATTGCTGATTCCAATATAAAGTTTGGCTTAGAATAGCAATTAAAGCTTTCACTTAAGCTAGAGATAAGGATAATACTACATTCTTTCGAAGCTCTCCATCTTTTTCCTTCTGACTGCAGAAATTTCGTAAGGGCACAGGTCCAGTCCACACATAACTCTGCCCATTGGAATTTTCATGCACTAACTTGTTGCGAAAACCAGACCTGTGCAATAGTGGCTTATTAAATCATGGAAGTTGCATCCTTTTTTTTTTAATCCCTTAACCCTTCCCACCCAGATGCCACCGGTTCGCCATTACTCAACCATTGAGCTATCACACCTTTGGCGCATCCTGTGTTTACCATTTACCAAATAGCTATTTTTGAAGCTTTATCAGGTCCAATTTGTACAAATTCAAACTTATGGGAAGAAAATAAAATACTAAACAAATCTGTACAGGGATTGTGCACTGGAAATAGAAATGATCGCTTGTCTCCCTGGTTACTGGAACGAGTTATACTGCTTTCCTTGGTGCACAATACCAATACAGTTCGAGCATCTCTGGTGGCAGTCTCTTCAAAATTAGAATGGCTGGAGTTGAGGAAAAATTTTGCAGTTTTCAGGAGAACCTCTAATGGTAAAAACAACGTAAGATTTTGTAGTTTTTGGGTTCAAAAACCACTAATGTATTGTACCTTGACATCATTACAAATGATTATGCTGAAATTAATCATGTTCCACTTGATGTGGGCGTGTTGTCACGAGCCATCTAGCATAGCTTTCTCTAGATGCCTCCGGAAGGTTCTAGAGTGCTTTTGGACATTCTAGCTTAGCTTTCTCTAGAGTGTTCTAGCATGGATGAGTCTAGAACACCCTTGTACAGATTTGTGTAGTATTTTCTAGAAGCCTCCTTGTAACTTCTGGTTCCTTTGGAGGTGGGAACTTTCTAGATGCATAGAGAATACTCCTTTGAAGGAGGATTGTGGAAGGTTCTAGACTAGAAGCCTCTAGGACTTTAAGGGCCTATAAATAGGCCTTGGCATTCATTTGTAGAGATCATCAAACACTTGTACAACTCTCTCAAGCAATACAAAGCATTCTTTCAAAGCCTAAACACTTGTGCCTTAGCATTTTCCTCACTTAAGCTTTCATAGCATCACTTAGCATTAGCCAAGCATCGAAGTGCCTTGACTAGTTAGTCCGACGGGAGTGTGACGCTAGTGAGCAGCGTGTTAGCCAAGGGAAAAAGGTCAGCACGTGACACGTGGTATCAGAGCAGCGACGATCGTAGGGGCGGTCTTGCTGAAGTTGCGTTGTGCTAGCTGCTGGGTGTACGAAGGTTAGGTGCGGAGCAATCTGATCATGTCGGGAAACAAAGAGAGTGTTGTTGCAGGGTCCGTGATTGAGGAGACTGGAAGAAAGACTAGTCGGACCAGCATGCTTGAGGATCGTATGGCCAAGGTGGAGCTGACCGTGGGCGATCTCCAAGACAGTGTCGGGGAGATGGAACAGAAGGTTGAGTCCTTCAATGGGACGTTGGCTAGCGTCACTATGGATATCGAGCAACTCGATAGCCGCGTCCATGACCTTGAGCTTGGCACTATGGAAGCCATGGATGAGACTCAACTTCTCGTCAACCAAGTTGCGGATGCCATGCGCAACGAGATGGGCCAGCTCAAGGACACACTGATGGGGCAGCTCCAAGCCATCCGGGAGCAGGTTGAGTCCTTGCAATCGGACGTCAACCTATGCAAGGCGGCTGTGGCAGGTAGTGTTACTGTACGAGAGGGGCCAAGGATGAAGGTGCCCGAGCCGCCAAGGTACCATGGGAAGCGCGATGTTAGGGAGCTCGACAACTTCCTATGGAGTGTTGAAAAATATTTCGACGCAATGCGCTTGGACGACGATGAGTCCAAGATCACCACCGTCACCATGTACTTGGGTGATGATGCCATCCTTTGGTGGAGGAGGCGTGAGTTGGATATCAAGAAGAGTCTTTGCTCGCTTAAGACTTGGGACGAGTTCAAGGCGGATTTCAAGCGGCAATTCTATCCGGAGAATGCGGAGGAAGTTGCTATGAAGAGGCTGCGTGGACTGAAGCATACGGGGTCGATCAAAGAGTACGTCAAGCAGTTCACTTCTCTTATGCTTGAAGTCTCGGACATGCCGGAGAAGACTCAGCTCGTCTACTTCATGGATGGACTACAACGATGGGCTGAGCAAGAGTTAAAGAGACGCAACGTTCAATCACTTGCGGAGGCCATCGCAGTTGCCGAATCCTTGTTCGAATACAAGGCTGATTCGAAAAGCCACAAGGGCGGCAGCAAGAGTGGCGGCGGTAACAAGGGAAAAGGTGGGGGAGCAAAACCCACCGAAAGAAGCAGCAGTAGCAGCGGCGGCAAGCAGTTCGAGAGGAAGGACAAAGCCAAGCAGTCCTTTTCGGATAGCAAGGTGAAAAACCGCGACTGCTTCTTGTGCGGAAGGCCGCACTGGGCTAGGGAGTGCCCACAGCGACAGAAGCTCAATGCGATGATCGCTGGCAAGAGTGGATCGTCCGGGGAATCATCGGGGGATGAGGCGCAAATGGGGACTTTGCGCTTGCTAAGCAGCGTCAAGGCTACGGTGAAGCAAAGCAACGTGGCTAAGGTAAGTACGTTGCCCCGTTCGAAGAAATCCGCTCTTATGTTTGTGGAAGCCAAGGTAAATGGCAAGGCTTCAAAGGCACTCGTCGACACGGGTGCAACGCACAACTTTGTTGCTTTGAAAGAGGCAACAAGGCTGGGCGTGCAGTACACCAAGGAGCCAGGCACCTTGAAGACCGTCAACACAGCACCGGTGCCTATCCATGGTGTAGCACGAGGTGTCTCCCTTCATTTGGGCGAATGGAAGGGGACGGTGGACCTGACTGTCGTCACGATGGACGACTTCTCATTGGTGCTGGGCATGGAGTTCATGGATACGGTGAAGCCATGGACATTAGAAAGGGACGGGTCGATGACTATTGCAAAGGATCGAGAAGCATGCTCTGTCCCTGTCACTCGGGAGATCGTGAAGGCCAAGATGTTGTCAGCCATTCAAGTGAATAAAGGCGTGCAAAAGGGGCAAGCAACATTTGTGGCCACGTTGATCGAAGATGGGCCTCAACCCAGCGAGGTTCCGAAGGAGGTAGCTGCGGTTTTGAAAGAGTACGAAGATGTCATGCCTCCAGAGCTACCCAAGAGACTTCCTCCAAGAAGGGAAGTCGATCATATGATCGAGCTGGAGCCAGGGGCTAGGCCTCCAGCCATGGCGCCTTATCGGATGGCACCGCCAGAGTTGGAAGAGCTACGCAAGCAACTCAAGGAGCTGCTGGACGCGGGGTTCATTCGGCCATCCAAGGCCCCATTCGGTGCACCAGTATTGTTCCAACGCAAGCACGACGGGTCCTTGCGTATGTGCATCGATTACCGAGCACTTAACAAAGTAACCATCAAGAACAAGTATCCAATTCCTTTGGTTGCCGATCTTTTCGATAGGCTCGGTAAAGCCAGGTACTTTTCTAAATTTGATCTCCGATCGGGGTATTGGCAAATGCGCATAGCCAAAGGAGATGAGCCAAAGACGGCATGCGTCACTCGCTATGGGTCTTATGAGTTCTTGGTGATGCCTTTTGGTCTCACCAATGCCCCGGCTACTTTCTGCACTTTAATGAACAGAATCTTTCAGCCTTTCTTGGATAAATTTGTAGTCGTCTATCTCGACGATATCGTCGTGTATAGCGACACCTTGGAAGAACATGTGCATCACTTGCGACAGGTTTTCCAAGCATTGCGGGAGAGCGAACTGTACGTGAAATTAGAGAAGTGCTCGTTCGCCCAAGACGAGGTGTCTTTCTTGGGGCACCGCATCAAGGCTGGAAAAATCATGATGGAACGGGACAAAGTGCAGGCCATCAAGGAATGGGAGCCACCCAAGAACGTTTCGGAGCTACGTTCTTTCCTTGGGCTGGCCAATTATTATCGGAGATTCATTTTGAGCTACTCGGCGAAAGCAGCCCCACTGACCGACCTGCTGAAGAAGAAGGTGCAGTGGCATTGGAGTGAGAAATGCCAAGAAGCGTTCGATGATTTGAAGAAGGCAGTCACCGAGGAACCTGTCTTGGCCTTGCCCGAGTATGCTAAGTCGTTCGAACTTCACACCGATGCATCAGACTTTGCCATCGGAGGGGTGCTTATGCAAGAGGGGCATCCCATAGCCTATGAGTCTCGCAAGCTCAATGATACCGAGAGACGGTATCCGGTGCATGACAAGGAGATGATAGCCATCATTCATTGCTTGCGAACTTGGAGGCACTATTTGCTTAGGAGTCGGTTTACCATCATGACCAACAATGTGGCTACGAGTTATTTTCAAAATCAGAAGAAGATCAGCCCCAAGCAAGCTCGGTGGCAAGATTTCTTAGCGGAGTTCGATTATGTCATGGAGTACAAGCCGGGCAAAGTTAATGTTGTTGCTGATGTTCTCAGCCGAAAGGCCATGCTCGCTAGCGCAAGCAGCGCCGCTAGCAACCTTCTTGATTGGATCAAGGAGGGGACTTCTCAAGACCCCTTGGCCAAGGGACTCATGGAGATGGCCAAGGAGGGGAAGACTCGACGGTTTTGGGTAGAGGATGGGGTGCTCTACACCGTCGGTCGTCGCATTTATGTGCCTAAGTGGGATAATCTTAGGCGAGACATCATGAAGGAGTGCCACGATTCAATGTGGGCTGGCCATCCGGGGATGCAGCGGACATTGGCACTCTTGGAGGAGAACTACTATTGGCCTCATATGCGGGATGATATTGAGGCCTATGTGAAGACTTGTCTTGTATGCAAACAAGACAAGATAGAGCAACGAGTACCGGCAGGACTATTGCAGCCTTTGCCGATTCCGGAAAGGCCATGGGAGAGTGTATCGATGGATTTCATATCAGCCTTGCCCAAGTCTAATGGGTATGGCTCTATTATGGTGGTGGTCGATCGCTTTTCCAAGTATGGGACTTTCATACCTGCCCCACGCGATTGCACGGCCGAGCAAGCCGCCAAGTTGTTCTTTCAGCATGTGGTGAAGTATTGGGGCTTGCCTCGGAGCATCATAAGTGATCGGGACCCAAGGTTCACAGCAAAATTCTGGACGGAGTTATTCAAGCTCTTGGGTTCGGGTCTACACTTCTCAACAAGCTTTCACCCGCAGAGCGATGGGCAAACAGAGAGGGTGAATGCCTTGTTGGAGTTATACTTGAGGCACTTTGTGGGTGCCAACCAGAAGGATTGGGCCAAGTTGATGGATGTGGCTCAATTCTCATTCAACTTGCAGCGGTCCGAATCGACGCAACAAAGTCCGTTCGAGATCGTCATGGGCCAGCAGCCCTTGACTCCACAAGCCGTTGCGTCAGGCTACACGGGTAGCAGCCCCGCTGCGTACAAGCTTGCACGAGGGTGGCATGAGCAGCTTGATATAACGAAGGCATACTTGGACAAGGCGTCTAAGAAGATGAAGAAGTGGGTGGACAAGCATAGACGCCCTCTCGAGTTCCAAGTGGGCGACATGGTCATGGTCAAGTTGTTGCCACAACAGTTCAAGGTCTTCCGCTCGGTGCACAAGGGACTAGTGCGGAAGTACGAGGGGCCATTTCCCGTCCTACGGAAGGTCGGGAGAGTTTCTTACAAGCTTGAGTTGCCGCCCAAACTCAAGATTCATCCGGTGTTCCATGTGAGCATGCTCAAGCCCTACCATGGTGATAAAGAAGATCCAACGAGGGGTGAGTCACATCGGGCACCAACCGCGGTCGTGGCTTCCTTTGATCGAGAGATCGAGAGCATCGAGGCAAAGAGACTCATCCAACGGAGGGGTGTGCCAAGCTATAATGAGTATCTCATTCGATGGAAGGGACTACCGAACAGTGAAGCCTCATGGGAGAAAGAGGCCGACCTATGGCAATTCCGGGGTAAGATCGCGGAGTTCGAGGCACGGTCTTGACGGGGTCGTCAAGGACTTGGGTGGGGGAGAATGTCACGAGCCATCTAGCATAGCTTTCTCTAGATGCCTCCGGAAGGTTCTAGAGTGCTTTTGGACATTCTAGCTTAGCTTTCTCTAGAGTGTTCTAGCATGGATGAGTCTAGAACACCCTTGTACAGATTTGTGTAGTATTTTCTAGAAGCCTCCTTGTAACTTCTGGTTCCTTTGGAGGTGGGAACTTTCTAGATGCATAGAGAATACTCCTTTGAAGGAGGATTGTGGAAGGTTCTAGACTAGAAGCCTCTAGGACTTTAAGGGCCTATAAATAGGCCTTGGCATTCATTTGTAGAGATCATCAAACACTTGTACAACTCTCTCAAGCAATACAAAGCATTCTTTCAAAAGCCTAAACACTTGTGCCTTAGCATTTTCCTCACTTAAGCTTTCATAGCATCACTTAGCATTAGCCAAGCATCGAAGTGTCTTGACTAGTTAGTCCGACGGGAGTGTGACGCTAGTGGGCAGCGTGTTAGCCAAGGGAAAAAGGTCAGCACGTGACAGTGTGCTGGTGAGGATGTAGAACCATTATCCGCCTGTTCTTTCATGCCCAATTATCTCACGCTTGTGAGTGGTTTCTCCAGGTCCCATCAGCTTGACTGAAATTCATTTGACACTGTCCAGTTCTTAAAACTTTATTTGGAACACTGAGTTGCTCATTCCAACTTCGAGGCGAGCTCATTGTCCACTAGAGGCTTAGGATTGACATGTCTTAGTGCATGCTGGTTCCTCTAAAGACACCTGAGCCCAAGACTTGTGTTTAAATGCAACGCCAGTTACTCCTTTCTATCTGGCAAGTAAGGAACATGAAAGTGTTCAATCGTTTATCCCTCAATGGTTGCACACTTTTTCATTAGGGGTTCTATGCAAATGTTGGTGATAAGCCACTTCTGCTTCTTTATTAAGGCGGGGGCGAGCTAGCACCCTTACTGTTTGTCAGCTAGATTCGAAGCATTTCCTACTAAGTTTTTTCTTTGCAACCTCAACTATGCGTGGAGATTATGGGAAGCCAACATTGTTCCATTGCCATATGGGATTAGTGAGGCACAACAATCTCAGAGAGGTTGAGCCACGTTTTGTGCATTTATCTTGCAGCTAATATGGCTCATGACCTTGATCAAGCAATGGAATCTGTCACAACTCATCATATTGAATCATACCTTCTTGCTTTGATTAATTCAATGACTCACTATGATTATGCTCCTTTCAGTGCTTTCCATGTTCGTGAGCACCGTGACGCTATTACAACAGTCATACAAATGGCATGTCATTAAGATGAATCAAATCCAATATTATTTTTTGCTATTGAATACTCTTTGCATCTTGCTTAATTTCTTTGTTAACAAGTTCAAGCAAATTGATAATGATGCAGCCTAAGGCTAAAGAAAGCTGAAAGTAGTGACATGGTAAGGGGAATTTGGCTAGTAATTTTATTCATCGTGGTCCTGATAATATTGAAGCTGAAGGTGGATCTGAACTGATTCCTTCGACTTGCTTGGGAGGCGGCATAGGTGTCAAAATTAAGAAGCTATAATCTGAGATGTGCTCCATGTCTATTACGCCCTCTAGAACTTTCACCACCATTGACATTGATGGCCTTCTTGGATAAGCACTCTGTAAGAAATAGCAACCCTTACTATCTTGACAGCATCTTCTATATGTTGTTGCATCTCTTCATTCTGCTTATCAAATAAATCGAACAGTTTATCTTGTTTAGCCTTGACCTTTCACTAGATGGAGTAAACAGTCATTTTCTTCTTGTTGCGAGTAATCCAGATTCTTCCATCCACACGTCAACTCCAAAACAACAATGCCAAAGCTATATACATCAACTTTTTCGGTAATCCTCTTCTTCAACCACCATTCAGGTGCCAAATAACCAAGTGTTCCCCTCATTGCAGTCATCACTTGGCTCTGATCCCTGTCAATTAGCTTTGCTAATCCGAAATCCGAAATCTTGGCATTGAAATTTCCATCAAGGAGTATATTTTGAGGTTTGATGTCTAGATGAACAATTTTTTGTCAACATTCCTCGTGAAGATACAAGAGACCCTTGGCTATGTCAAGGACAATCTTTGACATAGTTTGCCAATCAAGAGTATTTGACACATTGTCTTCGTGGAAGATCCATTTGTCTAGGGACCCATTGCACATGTAATCATAAACTAGGAGTCTATGATTTTTTTCTGCACAAAACCCTATTAATCTTACCAAGTTGATGTGTTGAACACTGCCTATAGTCTTGACCTCTGCAAAAAAATTCCTTCATTCCTTGTCCTAAATGATCCAGACGCTTCACTACAACTTTGTCTCCATCGAGAAATCCTTCAAAAACCGAACCAAATCCTCCTCCAAGTCGTTTGCCGAAATTTTCAGTTGCAGATGTCAGCTCTTCGTAGGTGAATCTCCTAGGCGCTCCTGAAAGTTCGGCTAATAAATAACCTTCCTCTTCTTTGTGTACTTCATTTTCCAGCACTATTTTTATGTTTTTTCTCATCTTTAAGAATATACCGGTGATGAGGAGCGCAACCAATGTTGTTCCAAGGATAACCAGAATAATAGCCTTCCGAGTTTCTTTATCTGAAGTAGATGAATGAGTTTGTGAATTCGGACTTAGTGCAACAGAGGAATTAACCACCTTGAGGAAGGTGGTGGACTTGTAACCAGTAGTTTCTTCCCTATTGGTCATCAGGGAAAAAAGGTGTAATGGCAAGGAACAATTCCCAAATTCGGAACACAGCTGCTTTGCAGTTGCAATCACGTGAACACGCCTGCTTGCAGCTCTCTACATCTGTGTTTTGCAGTGTCACATTGAAGTTAAAGTATGAAACATCTTCGAGCTCAAGGAGGTAACCCCTACTGATGGGGGTCACTCACAGGACACCTGATGCCATTGTGCACATCCATGCTTTGGATGACTTGAATCCATTGGTCTAAAATAGTTATATTCTCCTGGCTTCCCCACCGGACAACTGCATTCTCCATTTGTGCAAAGCCCATAACTGCTGCAGACAGTCGGATAGGCACAATCACCTAAATTGCCATTCAATACTTCACTCACTGAGATTTTCAAACTTCGTTGCCAAAAGAGAATGGTAACTTGATACAGTCTAAGATGTCCATCCCACTCCAATCTCAAACATCGAAACCGTATCAGATGTCAGAAGCATAATAAGTTACTGAACTAGGATGATCTTCTTCTAGTCCATCAATAAATTCAAGAGAACCACCTCTCATTTCCAAGGATTTACAGCTACTATTGAAGAACGATACATTTGAGGGGGACTGCAATCGATAAGAGAATACAATCCATCTTTTGCAACAGAGAGATAGCAGGGACCTGGAGTCCAGTTTGATGGTGAAACATTAGCAATTAGCCTTTGCCCCAACACTAATTTCTGCCTTGGAAGCAATGTATCAGTTGGGTGATCAAAAGACTGCCAAACAATATCATTTCCAGAATTGAAAAGCACAAGATTACCAGTTCCAATGATATGCATACCGATAACCGACTTTCTGGAGGCATTCGTTGGCCAGACGAAAGCACCATCGACATCTCTCAAGACCATAACACTATTGGAGGTGAAGTGAAGTGTTGCATTGGGCCTCACAGGATTGGCTCTGTTTGCAGTCCGTGACACTTGGATTTTGGAAATGAATTCGTATTCATATGCGAAAACAACAAGAAAGAACGAAGTGTGGGTTCTGTTTAGGGGTGGGCACGGGACGGGATGGGACGAGATGGACCCATCCCTATCCCATCCCGTTCATTTGGGATCGGGATATGATGGGACGGGATAGACCTCATCCCATCTCAAACGGGATCGGGACGGGATGAACACGTACTAAATAGTCCTCCAATAAAAAATAACAAAAATAGTTTTATCTCACATTACTCACACACCAATAATGTCAAATTTATATACATATAACTTACATCATAAATAATAATAGATATTAAATAAATAAGTATTAAACTTTTTTTGGAAGGCAAATAAATATTAAATTTCATTTAGAATTAATGATTCAATTCATTTAAATTTCATATAGAATTTCATTTTACATTGATTTAATTTCAACACATCCTAAACCTTAATTTAGAAGAGTATTTTGATTAAAATTAATAATAATAATTATTAAATAAATAAATTCAGGACGGGACGGGATAGGCAGGATTGAAAATCTTCATCCCGATCCCATTCCACTCTAGATCGGGACGAGACGGAATCGGGATGACTTTGATCAATCCCAAAATGACCCAAAAAAATCGAGACGAGACGAAATGGGACGGGTTCGGGATCGCGGGATGGGATGCCCACCCCTAGTTCTGTTGGCATAGAAACCAAAACCCAATGGAGAAAAGGGAGTCCTGACTGGAATTGTAGGACTACCACTAATGGGAATCAAACTACCTTGTTTGTATCTTGTAGCCGATTCAGCATCGATGGTAGAGATGTTTGCAACGGGATGGTACTTGTGCCGCTTCACATTGGCTTGGACTAGTACTAAGAAGACAAGAAAAAAGAAAAATATAACTAGTGAAGACCAGGAACCCAACTGCATGTCCTAACAGCCATGCTTGTTGTTCTCTTTAAAGTAGAGAACTACTTATTTGAATTCTAAATTAGTTTACTAATCAAGAGTCAAGAGCGAGAGACGAGTTCTTTTTGTTGCCATTGAAAATGCCATGCACACAAGTTCAGTGTAAAACATACAACAAATGATGTGCTCACTAAAGCCGGCCTTCAGCAAAAGCACCAAATGTTGAAATAACTCTTAAAACTTTTCGGGTTGAAACAAAAGTATACAACACATAACCCTACTCCAAAATTACCTTCTCTTGATATTGTCTCCAACATTCTTCACATCCATCTAGGTTAGTTTTATGATAAGCCTCACAAAACAAAGTTGAGTGGTTCTTAGGAATCATCATATGATTTGAAATCTGCAGAAGATAAAACAAATATATTAGTCCTCATCGAAAAGATTTGTGATGGCAAGGAGCAATTCCCAAAGGATCATTGCAAGTGCAGTTACTTTCACAAGCCTTCTTGCAAATCTCTACATACATTTGTATTTTGTAGTACCAAATTGATGCTAAAATATGAAACACTTTACCGTGTAGGAGATGTCTCCGATTGATGGGAGTACACGTCAACTCATGCCATAATGCACAATCATCTTTGTCGTAGCCAGGGGTATCTCATATCTTCATGAGGATTGTTGGAAACAAATAGCTCATTTAGACATCAAGCCTCAAAATATCTTCTTTGATGGAAACTTCAATGCCAAGTTTTCTGATTTTGAATTGCCTAGGAAAATTGACCAAGATCAGAGTCAAGTGAGAATTGTGATGTCTATAGTTTCGGTGGTGTTATGTTGGAAATGTTGTGTGGACGAAAGAATCTGGATTACTCTCATCAACATGAAAATGACTGCCTACTCAACATAGTGAAGAACAAGACCAATTGTTTGATTTAGTTGATGAGCACAACGAGGACATGCAATGACATAGAGAAGAAGCTGTCAAGATAACGGTTGCTATTTGATTGATGCTTACAGAATGATTATACAAGAAGGCCATCCATGTCAATGGTTATGAAAGTTTTAGAGGATGTAAAGGATATGTAGCATATTTCAGGTTATAGCTTCTTAACTTTGGCAACTATGTGCCTGCTAGGGAAGTTGATGCAATCAGTTCAGCTCCACCATCAGCTTCAGTAATTTCAGGACCGAGATGAACTAAAATCAGTCACTGAGTGCCCATGGTGTGTTTCTTTTGTTTAGGAATATATCATCCTCTGTCATGTGTATTAGTTCAGTTGTGAAACAGATAATGTGCATTTTCAACTCCTCTGGACAGCTGCTCTTCATTTCAATGTGTTGTATAATGGTAATAATATGAAAAAGAAATATTCAAAAAAAAATTAATGAACAGTTAAGTATGAAGGTCTGAAAGCATTAATTTATCGAAAAATAAATAAATCTAAGAGCATCCATAACGGCATGCTAAATTTGGTTACGCTGTAGGTTGCTATGCTGATAACTTGGAAGGTGCTGTCAGCATGGCAACATAAAGAGTCTTTACGCTGCCAACAACCTACTAAAACTGTAAATTCGCCACCACCCTAGCCTCAAGACAGCGACTATTTGGCATCACAAGTTACTTTCACCCACACCACCCATTTTTTTTTAACTATTCATCTTCTTCTCTCACCCTCTCTTCTCAAGAACAAGAACAACATAAACAACATGGAAGTGGGTAGCGAGGAAGGGGTTGATCGACTACGAGGGACGTTGAGAGACGACCGGCGACAAGAGGTAGAAAAGATGGAGCCACAACCACCGTCACCCCTTCTTCATCTTCTTCTTCTCCTTCCCCTCTCCATCTTCTTCTTCTCCTTCCCTCTTCCAATTCTCCCAATATCTCTTCGTCTCCCACTCTCTCAGTTCCCCTCTATTCTTATCTCACTATTTCTTCTTCTCGCACTGGTCATCGCCCTTCTCCCTCTTCTTCTTCTTCTTCTCCTTCCCCTATCATTTTCGATTATTTTTTCTCACCATCACGGAAGACCGTGTGAGGAGAGGTTCCCTACTCGCAGTCGCGGAGTCACTCAAATCTGTCCAGTAAAGAAAACAAGGTATTGTCCCCGACTTTTGACCAACTTTGACGCTCGATTGAGACCGATTCTTAAGCTCTTAAGACCACGAAAATGTAGTATTCTGAGCTATCTAAACAATTTTAATCACCTGAAAATATTTTGAAATAAGCAAGTTATGGTCATTTTACTAAAGTTATTCAAAACTATCCGGTAAAGAAAACAGAGTATTGTCCCTGATTTTCGACCAACTTTAAAGTTTGATTGAGATTGATTCTGAAGCTCATCAAAACACAAGAAATGTAGTACTCTAAGTTATCTAATGAACACAATCTGAATCACTTCAAAATATTTTGAAATGAGCAAGTTATGGGCATTTTATTGAAGTCACTCAAAACTGGCCGGTAAAGAAAACATGGTACAGTTCCTGACTTTCGACCAACTTTAACGCTCGATTGAAATCGATTCTCAAGCTCATAAAAACACAAACAATGTAGTACTCGTAGTTATCTAATGAAGACAATTTGAATCACTCGAAAATGTTTTGAAATGAACAAGTTATGATCATTTTACTACAATCACTCAAAACTATTCAGCAACGACCAAGTCGCAAAGGATCATGCAAATGTAAGTCTTCCTCTTGCATTTGTAGTGGATCATGCGAGTGAGAGACTTACACTCGCGTAGGATCTATCCTTTGCGACTTGGTCGTTGCTGGACAGTTTTGAGTGACTGTAGTAAAATGACTGTAACTTGCTCATTCAAAATATTTTCAAGTGATTCTTATTGTGTTCATTAGATAATTCAGAGCACTAGATTTTTCATGGCTTGATGAGCTTGAGAATCGATCTCAATGGAAAGTAAAAGTTGGTTGAAATTCAGGGATAACACCCTATTTTCTTTACCGGATAGTTTTGAGTGACTTTAGTAAAATGACCATAACTTGCTCATTTCAAAACATTTTCAGGTGATTCAAATTGTGTTCATTATTTTTCGTGATTTGATGAGGTTGAGAATCGGTCTCAATCTAGAATCAAAGTTGATCAAATGTCAGGGACTTTGGAATGAGTGAGTACTAGGCTGTTTTGGGAAGAAAGGAGAAGAGGGGAGGCTGGCGGTGTGGCCGTCTCTCAGCATCCCTCGTAGAAGAGAAGAGGAAGTTGTGAGGGGAGAGGGAGTTTTCTCAGGTTTGAATTTGATAGGGGAAGTAACGGAGGGATGATGAGCCCTTTTGGGTAAGTCGAATAGAAGTGGAATGAGAGAGATTGGGGGAGCGAGTGACAGTTTAGTTGGGAGGGGAGAGGGAGAGGGAGCTTTCGATCGAAGAAGAGTAGATGAAGGATTGAAAAAAGATAAAAGGAAGTTGGGAAGGGGAGCTTTCGATGGTTTGAATTTGGGAGGGGAGAATGATTTAGGTTTTTCCTTTTATGGGTGGTGTGGGAGAGAATATTGGTGTGGTGATGATACACCAAACCGTCCCTTAATCGACACCGTACACGTAACATGATGATCTCGCTAACGAAGTGAAGGGGGCCAAATAAATGTCTAATCTGATCTAGCCCATAAGACAGAGAACCAATGGGGTATTGGCTAAGTGGGTAGACTTGTGGCAGTTTCATAAGACTAGGGTCAAACCCTGTCAAAGGCATTTAATGGGTTCTCAGATCCAATAAAATTTGTTCGCCTTCAAAAAAAAAATGAAGATCAAAGCGGTACTCATCTAAAGTACATTAGTCATCTTCCCTAAATGAACAGTAGAAGAGTATGTCTTCAACTCTAACTTTACTTTTCGATTTTGCCTTCCCTTATTCAAAATAAATACATGTAAAACCATCAGACCAATGAATAGTACTAAGGGTATTTGTGTCTTTTAATTGAAAAAATACATTACACTTTTGTTTTCCAAATTCAGACTATTTATAATCAAACCCAGACTCTCTCAATATTCATTAATTATACATAATCCTCTAACATAATTTATTTGAAACCCTTCAATTATCCATAAATTATAAATAGGCCCTTACATTTAACTTTTTTATTTTTCCATTTTGCCTACCACAATTCATAATTTTTACAATTTAAACGAGCCCCTCTTAATCATTGATATATTATATCTAAGCCCCTAACATAATTTATTTCAAGCCTCCCAATTATCTATAAATTATAAAAACACTCTTACAACTAAGTTTTTTATTTTCCATTTAGCCATTCATATTTTGACAACCATAACTAGTTCCTCTAAAACATTGATTAATTATACTTAAGCCTCTATTATAATAATTTGTTTGAAGTCCTCTAATTATATATAAATTATAAACGGGCCTTTAAAATAAATAAAAAGTATTGAATATCTACGCACGTAGATCGCGTCCACCCCTATGACTGACAACTGTTAAGAACCCCTAGTACTGAATATATGCACACATAGCATGATGATCTCGCTAACGAAGCAGAAGGAGCCCAAATAAGCGTCTAATTCCAGCCCATAAAAAAGAGAACCAATGGGGTATTGGCTCAGCAGGTAGACTTGTGGCATTTTCATAAGACTAGGGTTCAAACCCTGTCAGAGGCATTTAATGGTTCTCATATCCAATAAAACTTGCTCGCCTTCCAAAAAAAATGAAGATCAAAGTTGTACTCGTCTAAATTACATAACTCATCTTCCCCAAATGAACAATAGAAGAGTATGTCTTCAACTCTAACTTTACTTGTCGGTTTTGCCCTCCCTTATTCATAATAAATACATGTAAAACAATCAAACCAATAAATAGTGTTAGGGGTATTTGTGTCTTTTAATTGAAAAAAAAAGCTTTTATGCTGCCTTAAAATTTTAGATTATTTATAATCAAACCCAGACCCTTTAAATATTAATTAATTATACCTAAGCCCCCTAACATAATTTATTTGAAACCCTTCAATTATCCATAAATTATAAATAGGCCCTTACATTTAACTTTTTAATTTTCCCATTTTGCCTTCCACATTTTATATTTTTTACAATCCAAACCAACCCTTCTTAACAATTGATATATTATATCTAAGCCCGTAATGTAATTTATTCCAAGCCTCTCAATTATCTATAAATTATAAAAACATTCTTACAACTATCTTTTTTTATTTTCCATTTAGCCATTCATATTTTGACAATCAAAATTAATTCCTTTAAAACATTGATTAATTATACTTAAGCCTCTAATATAATAATTTATTTGAAGTCCTCTAATTATTTATAAATTATACATAGGCCTTTAAAATAAAAAATATTGAATATCTACGCATGTAGAGCGCGTCCACCCCTATGACTATTAAGAACCCCCTAGTACTGAATATCTACGCACGTAGCATGATGATCTCGGTAGCGAAGCGGAAGGGGCCCAAATAAGCGTCTATCTGATCCAGCCCATAAGACAGAGAACCAATGGAGTAGTGGCTCAGTGGGTAGACTTGTGACAGTTTCATAAGACTAGGGTTCGAACCCTGTCAGAGACATTCAATGGTTCTCGAATCCAACAAAACATGTTCACTTCCAAAAAAAAATTGAAGATCAAAGCGGTACTCATCTAAACTACATAACTCATCTTCCCTAAATGAACAAAAGAAGAGTATGTCTTCAACTCTAACTTTACTTTCTGGATTTGCCCTCCCTTATTCATAATAAATAAATGTAAAACCATCATACCAATGAATAATACTAGGGGTATTTATGTCTTTTAATTGAAAAACATTTTTACACTATTGCCTTCCAAATTCAGATTATTTATAATCAAATCCAGACCCTCTCAATATTCATTAATTATACTTAAGCCCCTAACATAATTTATTTGAAACTCTTCAATTATTCATAAATTATAAATAGACCCTTACATTTAACTTTTTAATTTTCCCATTTTGCCTTTCGCATTTCATATTTTTTTTACAATCCAAACTAGCCCCCCTTAATCATTGATATATTATATCTAAGCTCCTAACATAATTTTTTTCAAGTCTCTTAATTATCTATAAATTATAAAAATACCCTTACAACTAACTTTTTTATTTTCCATTTAGTCATTCATATTTTGACAATCAAAACCAGTTTCTCTAAAACATTAATTAATTATACTTAAGCCTCTAATATAATAATCTATTTGAAGTCCTCTAATTATAAATTATACATATGCCTTTAAAATAAAATAAAAAGTATTGAATATATGCGCACGTAGAGCGCGTCCACCCCTATGACTTTTAAGAACCCCCCTTCAGTTGTCATGTTTTCCTCTCTTTCTTATTAAGGGGTATTTATGTCTTTTAATTGAAATTTGTTTTTACACTTTTGCTTCCAAATTAAGATTATTTATAATCAAATTCATACCCTCTCAATATTCATTAATTATACCTAAGCTCCTAACATAACTTATTTGAAACCCTTCAATTATTCATAAATAATAAATAGGCCCTTACATTTAAGTTTTTAATTTTCCCATTTTGCTTTCCACATTTCACCATCGGACTCGACTCCAGGTCCCTATCATCTCTCCCTTGCTCATAATGGTCAGATGCTCTCACTGAATCTAATCCCCCATAATTGTATCGGAAAATCTTCAACAGTAGCAGTAAATACTTGGATATGGGACTTGGATCTTTTGAGTTTCTTGATGGCGTAGGAGGAGGTCAACCACTTTCAGTAAATTATCCTTCTGCTCATGAAGGATATGGCTTGCAGTATTTGAGATTGGAATGGGATGGACATTTTTTACTGTATCAAGTGGATGATTTTGCTGAAAAGACCATGGAGTTACTAATTAAAGATGTATTTATCGATGGTTTATGTTCTTATCCATATCCCCCATTCTGTGGGAATTAGGAATTTTCTCAGATGGAATATGTAGTTGTCATGTAGAAATAAATGGACACGAGATTTTTTAGACATTCAAGTCATCCAAATTTTGCTTGTGAACAATAAAATGAATGGTCTTGTGATATTCCCACCAGTCAGAGGCGTATCCTAGAGCTTAAAGCTGTTACATATTTTATCTTCGATGCGGCACTGGAAAACTCAGATATCGAGAGTTGTAAGCAAGCGTGTTTAAATAATTGTACTTGGAAAATGACTTTGTTTCGACACCATGGCAATGCACCCTTTGGGAACTGTTCATTGCCATCACAAATCCTTTCTCTGATGACCAATAGAGAGGACAAAACATTTGGATTGTTTAGGACAAGGACGATAGGAATTTCTTGCGAAGGTGAAGACAATATGCATTGTTCAACACATAAACCTTGTAAGACTAATAGGTTATGTGCAGATGAAACTCGTAAACTCTTGGTTTATGAGAATATGTGCAATGGGTCCCTAGATAGGTGGATCTTTATCACGATTGTGATTCTAAGAAGGAACTCAACAATGGATTTGAAAAAGGAATTTGCAATTAAAAAGGAAATGTTCTGAGTTATTGTTCTTCTACTGCTCAACTTAGCAGAGAAGCTGAACTATTACACTCTTCTTACCATCTCTGTTTCAGAGCTCCTCTTTTATACAGAGAGCTTGTAACAAACTTTTAAACAGAACCACTAGTTGGTGAACACGTGTTAAATCAAGTGGCTTAAGTAACTACTTATTACAAGATTACCATACTACCCCTTCTATTTGAATTTCAATCATTTGAATTTGGGGCCACTTCCCGCGTTTGTTAATGCTTGTTTTGATTTTCTGTTTCAGCTCAATCTATGATCGTGACATTGCCTTCCCTTCAAGATCAGTCCTTGTCCTCAAGGATGAAACTTTGGGAACAGGGCTTGTATATGTTGCCAATCTTTCCAAGCCGCGTCCTTAGCAGAAGAGTTCGACCACTGTATTAAAACTTGCGTAACTGCTCAATTATGTCTAGGGACAAGGCAGCGAGCAAGGATGGCAGTTGGTTCGGTCCTGAAATTGCTTGAATCATCTACCAGTGGAAGTAGAAGAGCAGGGATGATGGTCGATCCCAATTTCTTTTTTAACTGTGAAACGTGAAAAACAGGGTGGATTTTTTAAATGGGAGGCAACTGTAATTTGTAAGCTACTGATCCGATGCGCTCAAGAACTTGAAATGGCCCATAGAAGCGTGAAGACAACTTGAGATTCTTGTAGATGCTCACCATTGTCTGTATGTATGGTTGAAGACACAGATAGACCCATTCGCCAACAGTAAACTGCCTATTTATTTTGTGTTTGTCTGCTTGCATTTTCATCCTTTCTTGAGCATGATGCAACCTTTCTTTTATAATGTTGAGCATTTGGTATTTCTGTAAGATATTGCTCCACTTCTGCAATGGAAGTGTTTGCCAGAGGACGAAGTGCCAGTAAAGGAGGGGTATACCCATACAATGTCTTGAATGGAGATGTTTGGAGGCCAGAATGATACGAGGTATTGAACCAATATTCGGCGAGATATAACCACCTGGACCACTGAGAAGGTGCGTCACTGGTCACGCACTTAAGGTATGTCTCGAGGCAGGCATTGGTGGCCTCGGTTTGACTGTCCGTTTGAGGATGGTAGGTTGAGCTCATACTCAATGTTGTTCCCAAAGCTATGAATAAGTCTTGCCAGAATGCGCTGATGAAAACTTTGTCACGTATATGATACAATGGAGCTAGGAAGGCCATGAAGCTTGTATACATTATGTAAGAACAAATCCGCCACTGTTGCAAAAGTATAGGGATGAGCCAAAGCCAAGAAATGGTTGTACTTAGTCAGGCGTTCAACAACAACAAGTATGACTAATTTTTGGTTGGAAGTTGGCAATCCCTCAATAAAATCCATTGAGATATGTTCCCAAGCTTGGTTGGGTATTGGTAAAGGCTGGAGAGGACCCCATAGGACAATTGATCTTGTTTATTTCTCTGACAGATATCACACTCAGTCACATATTGGAGTACTGTTTGTTTCATTTTGGGCCAAAAAAAAATACTGATGCAGTCTTTTATACGTGGTGGTAATCCCTGAATGACCACCCAATGGGAGTTATGTAGCTCCTGTATTATCTGATGCCTGAGGTGTCCTGTTACTCCTATGTAAAGTTGATGTCTATGTTTGAGTAAACCATTCAGTAAAGTATAAGGAGGGAAGCTATCAGCCTGTACCAACAACTGTTGTATGAGCTTTTGAGCTGACTGATCAGTGTCATAGGAGGAGACGATGTCCTGTATCCACTGTGGTGTTGCTGTGGACAATGCAAAACAGTGTATTCCTGCAGTATTGCACCTAGAAAGTGCATCAGCAGCTGAGTTGTCTGAGCACATTGTGTAGAATATCTCGTAGTCAAAACCAAGTAACTTAGCTAACCACTTCTGCTGAGTCATTGTAGTCACTTTTTGAGCTAGAAAATATTTAATACTCTGATGGTCAGTGAAGATTTGGAACTTGGAACCAAGTAGGTAGGAACTCCACCTATTAACAACTAACACAATTGCCAAAAGTTCTTTTTCATTGGTTGAGAGAGTGAGGTTCCTTTGACTGAGTACAAGCATCAGTTTCAATGATGAAAGGTAAATTGAAATTGGGAAGGGCTAGGACAGGTGATTGACACACAACCTCTTTCAATTTTGTAAAAGCTTGAGTGGCTGAATCTGACCATTGAAAAGAGTTCTTTTTTAGTAGGTTGGTCAGGGGATGAACTATTTGTCCATATTCCTTGATAAATTTTCTGTAATAACCTAAGAGTCCTAAAAATCCCCTAAGTGCTTAATGCTGGTAGGTAGAGGCCAATTTGACATAGCTTCTAGTTTGCTTGGGTCATCCTCCACCCCATGCCCACTGATCATGTGTCCAAGGTACTCTAGTTTGGGTTGTGCAAAGGAACATTTGGAGGATTTAACAAAAAGTTGTGTTGCCTCAATATAGAAAAAACATCATGGAGATGATCTAGATGATGAATGAGAGATGGACTATATACTAATATGTCATAAAAAAAACACCAAGGAAATCATGAAAAATTTGATTCATCAAAGTTTGGAAAGATGTCGGGGCATTGGTTAGACCAAATGGCATCACTTTGAACTCAAAGTGGCCATGGTGGGTTTTGAATGCGGTTTTATGAATGTCGGGTGGGTGTACTGATATTTGGTGATACCCCGGCCTTAAATCTAGTTTAGAGAACACCGTAGCACCATGTAATTCATCTAGCAATTCGTCAATGAGAGACATAGGAAATTTATCCTTGATGGTGATGTCATTAAGTTTCCTATAATTTACACAAAATCTCCAAGACCCATCTTTCTTCCTGACTAATAGGATTGGGGCAGCAAATGAACTGTGTGAATACTCAATTGATACAGATCTTCTCTTGACCATTCCCTTAAGAAGTAGAGTATTTGTGGAGTAGCTGCCATGAATGGCATGAAGAGAAATTACCATGTCAGTTGGAATTTCCTTTAAAAGATACTTAGTGACAATGATAGGGTTTGGTTCCTGTTCCTCTACTACTTCTTCAGGGGTTAGCATGTATAATTGTTGTTGTTTACAGATGTGGCCGAGTTTGTATTGTTCTTCGCAATTATAACAGAGTCTCTTCTTTCTTCGTATCTTCATTTGGTTAGGAGTGAGTCTGCGGATGGGAGGAATGGAGTGATTTGTTCTAGGAAATGTAGGGTTGAGTGAAGTATAAGGTGGTCTAACAGTCTGTGTATTACTATAAGTATGAGGCTGAGTTTGACTTTGTGTGTTACTGTAAGTATAATGAGGTATGTTGCTTAAGGAAGTGGTCTGGTAGCGAGGTTGTCTGTGAGTGAGAGATGATCCAGTGGGCTGTTTGGTGTTGTGGTTATTTTGATTGGAAGCTTCATGCATCCTGGCGAGAGATAAGGCTTGATTGATTGTAGTGGGTTTGAATAATTGCGCCAGGGCTTTAATGTCATCTTTCATGTCACTCAGGAAGCTTAAAACGAAATAGGTTTCATCAAGATGGTAGTTATGTGACAGCATTAACGACTTGAGTTCCTCGAACTTATCGTAATAATCGTTCACTGATCCTTCTTGGTTTAGCTTATAAAACGAATCAACATAGTTATCCAAGACGACCTCCTCAAATCATTCACACAAGTCATGCACAAATACCCTCCATTGGAGCATTTCCTTGCCTACTTGATAGTCAATGAATCACAAATCGGCTCGACCAGTGAGGTGAATTGATGCCATATTCACTCTATTTTCCTCTAATATTGGAAGAAACTAAAATATCGCTCGCACTTTTTCACCCATGACCTAGGGTTGGTGCCATCAAATTGAGGGAAATCAAGTCGGGGAAGACGTGGTAGCATACCTTGGTTCTCCCAGTGATTCTGGGAGTTGGATCCAGGATCCATTGTTGTTGATATTGGAGTAGACGAAGAACAAGGATCAGCTGCTCGAGTTGGTCCTGGTCGATTCTGAATCTGGTGCTCGAATTTGCTTTCCACGCACTTCTTTTGTGTTTCATTTGCTTGAGCCAACTTCTTAAACTCATTCCTCAACAATTCGATCTGGTTTGTTGTTTCACTCTGGTTTTTTTTTGTGTCTCTCATGAATTGCTCAATCTCTTTGGCTCTAGTTTCCATGGTTTCAGGTGGGATCAATTGCTTCACAGATCTAGGGGTTTGACACTACTCTGATGCCAATTGTCATGAACTAACCAATTCTCTCAAAAGCCCAAGATGTCCAGGAGGGAAAGGTTCATGACTAGGATCGTGACATTCCCTCACACCTCCAAAGTCGAGGTCCTCGTCGGCCTACTCTATCAACACTAGCCCGACGTAGCTTCACTCACCTACCAGTATTCAACTACTTAGCACTATGCCCATACATGATGCTAAATTATTTTAATCCAACTTATAGGTCGTCCCTGCTAGGAATCAAACTTTGGATGTGGGGTTTGGCTTCTCAACAATGGATTTGAAAAAGGAATTTGCAATTAGAAAGGAAATGTTCTGAGATACTACTATTTTACTGCTCAATTTAGTAGAGAAGCCTAACTATTACACTTTTATACAGAGAGCTTGTAACAAACTTTTAAACAAAACCACTAGTTGGTGAACACGTGCTAAGCCAAGTGGCTTAAGTAACTACTTATTACAAGATTACCATACTACCCCTTTATTTGAATTTCAATCATTTGAATTTGGCGCCACTTCCCTCGTTTGTTTATGCTTCTTTTGATTTTCTATTTCAGCTCAATCTGGGATCGTGACAATCTTCCACACAGAGGTGTCAAATTCTCTCACTTGGCATACTAGATACAAGATCATCCTTGACATAGCGCAGGGACTCATATCTTCATGAAAATTTTCGAGAAAAATAGCTAATTTAGACATCAAGTCTCAAAATATCTTCTTAGATGAGAACTTTGGTGCCAAGATTCTGACTTTGGATTAGCAAGGAAAATTGACAGAGATCAGAGCCAAGTAATAACTGCAATGAGAGCAACACGTGGTTACTTGGCACCAGAGGAGGATCACCGAAAAAGTTGATGTATATAGTTTTGGTGTTATTGTATCGAGGTCCCTCTCTCTGTAATATCTTAATTTGGCTGGTTTCAATACTTGTATTCACATCTTCAAACTCGGGACTTGTCGTTCCCGGGCTGCCTAAATCATCATGATGATTAGTTGGGTCTCCTTGCTTCGCTCTTTCAATCTCACTAGCTGTGTAGCCCGCTTCTTGAAGGCCTTCCTCTGTTGTTTCTTGTATGAATATGTCTTCATTGGTTTTAGGTTCATCCTGCTTAGCGCAGTGGGAGTCTTGTTGAGGAGCATTTCTGCGTGCATTCTGATCCTTTGACTTAAATGTGTGTTGGCCATGTGCAACTGTCCGACCTTCCTCCTCCTTATCTTTCTCCTCTAATTTCCTGTCTGTAGCCTTCCATACTCGAGTTGGAGCTCTATTTTTGGGCTTCACTTTCTCACACTGTATGCTAGTGTGTCCAAACCTCGAGCAGACACTGCACTTAGTAGGTATCCAAGAGTACTCTACTTCAACGTGCCTGGTCTTTGAACCATCTATAATTACTGGAATTTCCTTAGGGAGTTTGGCTTTGGTATCTATCTCCACGCACACTCTTGCAAAGGATAGCCTTGTGCGCTATTCGGTAGCACGATCCAGCATGATATATAGGTGACCCTAGTGCACTAGCGATTCTTTGGATGCCTTCCGGGTTCCATAGGAATAGAGGGATTTTCTTTAGATTTACCAATATAGGTATTGTAGAGTACTCCTCATCCTCATCAAGCATTGGTGACCATGCCCTTATAACAAACAACCTACTGGCAATGTGTAGGGGTCCTTGTTCCAGCACTCTGGCTCTGTCTGTCTCTATTTTGAATTTGAAGATGAAATTTTTTTCGCCATGGATATTCATCTCGAAGTTTTGTGTTCCCCAGGCTCTTGAGAGACAATCTTTCACATATCCATATGCTAGCCTCTTCCCGACAAATCTCCCCACAATAAGCTTCCCACATTCTGCAATCTGCGTTTTAAAGTCGCTTGTGTTAACAAGCACTGCTGGCCTATCGTTTACAGTGGAGGGTGGTACATATTGAAGCCTTGTTGCCTCCTTAAATGAGGTTTGTTTCAGCATAGAGGCCCACATTTTTTGCTTTGCTGGTTCGGTAGTAGCCGATTGTTCAACCGATGGGACTACATCCTTGTCCTCTGCTCTTCCATGTGTAGGGCCTTCCTCCTGCTGCTTGTCATTTGCAATTTTCCCTGTTCCAGTGTTCGACTGTGCGTTGTCTGACGTTGTGTTCTCGCCCTGTGTGGTGTTGTTCTGTTGATGTTCTGTTGATGGTCACTTAGGAAGTGTAGGTACGCAGATCTGGGTGTTCATTTGATGTTCACTTTTATTTTTATTTCTTTCGGAGTGATTTAAATGCAATTCCAACTTCCAATTGGAGCGGCAATGAAGTGTTTGTTTCACTTCTGAATAAGTTAATAAGAAGTTATAGAATCAAGGGTATTTGTACGAACAAAATTAACAAGGCTAACTCGTTTAACATATATATCTGAATCAGCTAACTAAAGCATATCAAATTCACAAATAATTTCACATCCATGTTAAATATCAGGAAAGGACAGTTATATCTATAACAGAATGAATAATTTACCACTCGGACAAATTTACTCAAACATTACCATCTGGAAAACATGCTTTGATGCTTTATTAATACATAAGAATTCTAGCCAAGTGAGAGGAGATGAATGAAAAAAGCACACACTGTAAAACATTCAATTCTACATTGAAACAAAAGACAGGAATTATTAAATCGTTGCTATACTAATTGTCGGGTATTTTCTTCACCGAGGTCCTGAGATAACTGATGGCAACATTCCACCAGAATTAGAAGAAGAGGCAACCAAATCTTCTTGTCTGTGAATAAGTGTTTGGGGATGTGTCCAGAACCTATAGTCTAGGTCAGATTCAACATTCTTTGAGCCTTCCAAGATCTTCACCACAAGTGCCATGGAAGGTCTTCTGACAAAATCACTCTGTATGCACCATGTAGCAGTCTTTATCATTCTAACCCCTTCTTCAAGATGTAATTGCATATCACTATATTTGTTAACCATTTCATACAGTCGGTCTTCTTCCGCCTTTCTCGTCAACAAACTGAGTAGATGCATACTTTCTGGAGGCTGACAACGATCAAGATTCTTACGCCCACACACCATCTCCAGAACCACAATGCCAAAGCTATACACGTCTACTTTCTCCGTTATCATTGAGCTCAACCATTCAGGAGCCATATATCCTGGAGTTCCCCTCATTGTTGTAACAACATTACTCTGATCTTTCTCAATCAACTTAGATAATCCAAAATCAGAAACCTTCGCAGCAAAGTGATTGTCCAAGAGGATATTTTGAGGTTTAATGTCCAGGTGGACTATTTTCTGACTGAGCATTGCTACAGCGCACTGGGGGTTTGCCTGGTATTTTGCCTGGTGCTACCCCCACCATCCATTTAGCCTCGCGATATGTGCTTCACCCATCTCGAGGCAAAATGAACGGTGGGAGGTTTGCACCAGGCAAACCCCCGGTGCAACAAAGAATTTTCGTTTCTGACTACACTCCTCGTGTAGGTAGGCTAGTCCCTTAGCTATGTCCAAAATGATTTTTCGAAGTGTTTGCCAATCAAGAGTATTAGACTCCTCATTTCCAGGGAAAATCCATTTATCCAAGGAACCATTGCACATGTACTCATAAACCAAAAGCCTATGAGATTTCTCAGCACAGAACCCAATTAGTCTTACAAGGTTAACATGGTGAATGCTGCCTATACTGACGACCTCAGCTAAAAATTCCTTCTTCCCTTGGTTGAAGCTATCGAGACACTTAACTGCAATTTTTTGTCCATTTTGCAGAATCCCTTCAAAAACTGCACCAAATCCTCCTTCCCCAAGCTTGGAATGGAAGTTCTCAGTCGCTGCTTTTAGTTCGTCATAAGAGAATCTTATTGGGATTCCCTGTATACGATCTAAAAAATCATCCGTCTCTTCCACATTTTCTTTCCTTTTGAGAAGTAGAAACCAAATTCCGACTATTATGGACACAATCAAGAAAAGTGCAAGACTTGAGCCCAATATCTTTGCAGTTCTGTGATCTCTCTTGCCAGCTGTATCTTAATGAATGCAGATGAATTAGAACTTCTATCATGTTTGGTGCTTATTAAGGAGAATGCAGGGGATGGTAGCGAGCAATTCCCAAAGGAGAGATTAAAATGATACCGAAAGAGTGCAACTTTGCATGAACAATTACTCAAACAGACCTGCTTACATATCTCTGCATCAACTCCTCTCAGATTGACAGCTTCATAATCGAAGTAATAAACATCTTTAAGTTGGCTTAGATGAGAAGGGCGCTCGCATGACAATGGACTTTTCTCTGAGCACGAGTCACCTGTGCTTGTGTTATTTTTCACAAATCCAGCTGGACAATTACACTTCCCATCTGAACAGATCCCGAGGCTGCCGCATACCATGGGGTAACCACATTTACCCAAAACATCAGTAAAGAAATCATCTTTAGTAATCCAACTGTTATTCCACTGATATGTTTTCAGATGTCCATCTGGGTCAAGTCTCAGGTACTCAGCGGCTGACACACGAAACTCTGGAATTGCTGGATTCTGCTCACTTAACTCAGCCGATAAGATGAATAGCGCAAGTTTGCCATTCATGAATCTCACATAACTCGGTTCTGTGCTTGACTTAGTGCCATTGACTAGACGTTTGTAGTACATCTTTGGAGTATCAGATATAACAAATGCAAACAGGCCCTTTGGAGTTACAGTAAATGAATAGTAACCTTCATGAAGGAAGTCTTTTGTTAAAAATGTTGGTGAAGCTCGAGATATTAGTTTCTGACCATCAACCAGTTTCTGCCCAGGAAGCAAAGTGTCAGTTGGGTGATCAAAAGACTGCCAAATGGTAGTGTTTTCTTTATCCACAAGCACCAGGTTTCCAGACTCGGTAATCTGCATGCCTACAACAGACTTATTTGATGTTTCTGCAGACCAAATCCTGGTACCATTTACATCTTTCAATAACAAATTCCCATCTTTGGTTAACTGCACTGTTGCATTCTCACCAACGGGTTTGTTTATATTCGCAGACCATACTACTTTCATGTCATAGGGGTTAAAGGGAATATCAGGGCTTGATGGGAACAAGAAAATTCCAAAAACATAGGCTCAGTCTGTATCTATCTTTTGGCCATCGCCATATGCACCTTCATAAAAGAATCCACAGACAAAAGCATAATTCATGCTTCTTTTTTGGAGAATGATTCGTACAACACCAAGTCGTGGTGGTACTGGTGTAAGAGAAACATCGTTTGTCCATGACTGTGGACTAGAAAATTCATGAATCTCAGCTGCAGATAGGAAGATGACGCAGGAAGAGAGGAGGAGAACCTTCAAGACGCCCATTGTTGCTCAAAAATCCATGGTCTTCATTGTCAGAAGAAAGGCTTACATAGATCTTTTGTTTCTAGAAAGCTTGGACTTTTCGGAAAGCTGTAATGTAAATGTCCAGACCCCATGATGCAAGTCTTGTACGTATATGTCAAATCAGTTGGAAAATGGTGTTTTCGAAAGCGTTGATATTAAAACCAGAGCAGAGCTTGTAGACTTTGGTTGTGAAGTTTCTCTATTCAACATATAATAATTATGCCAGTTCCGGTCCCAGCAAGAGTAGGTGAATACAAGAACTGAAAAAAGTCAGTATATAGACAAATAAAAACCCTGACATCACCTCCTCATCCTTCTCCTTATTCTTCCTCAACAATGGTCTTCCAAATAGCTCTTGTAATTGTGGAAAAAAGAAAGAATTCCAAATAGCTCTTGTAATTGTGGAAAAAAGAAAGAACTAGAATGCATCACAAGTAAATGGGTTATTATCTGGTCTGCAGCCGCGCTTTGTGTAATTCAACTTTGTGGACACTAGGCACACAGCATACCACATAACCTATACCCTCGTGATGCAGCTGAATCTGTATGCGCAAACCTTCATTGCAGTTTTGAACAGAAATCATTGTATATAAAGATATGTACAACTCTTTATGTTATAAGGCATTCTTGATGGACAAAGAAGCACAATCACCAAGAGTTCAAAAGCACATAATGAAATTTTGCACACTAATGTCTCGACATGCAAATGCAGCATATTGTGTCACGGGCTTTCTTTTCTTAAGTACTTCCCGTGCGGCACTAGCAAACTTTGCCCCGACTTATCAAAGAAAGCAAGTCAGCCTTGTCCACGAAATACTTACTTAGACTATGGTAAGCTAAGCAAGCTAAGAACGCACAAGAGAGCTTAAGAGAACTAGAACTTGTATTGCTTGAATTCTCTGAGGTGACTACAACAAATGAGGCCTTAGCCTATTTATACAACTCCACCTCCTCAATGGACGGTGGTGATCAATTTGATCTAACGGTCTACAATGAACTTCTACACACTTCCTTAGAAATATCTAAGGACTAGAATCCTATGAAACTCTATGAAATTTTATGGAAGGTTCTAGAGAACTCTCTAGAACAATGTGGAATACTCTACATTATTTACACTTGCTAACCTCATTTGGCTAGGCAAGAAGATAGTTGTGACAATTGGCACAGAAACACACCAAAAAATAGATCAACTTTATTATTTTAGGATTACCACTTACATGGATTGAAATCACTTTCTTTAGTACCTAATATGATCTCTATAAAATAATAATTTGTTTTAGTTAGGAATAAATGAGAAGGATTAACTGACATTTTCAAGTGGCCCTTGGGCTTTTAGCTAGAATTTCATTCAAACCGCATCAACTCGAGTTAGGGTGTTAATCGGTTCAGTTGGTTCAAAGTTGGACCAAAACCGAATTGAACTAAACCAAGAATTCAGTTTTCGGTTCGGTTTTCACATTTATCAAATAAATAACCAAAACTGAACTGAATGAACTGATCAGTACGGTTCCGGTTCGGTTATTTTCCCTTTTTATTCTTTTATTTATTTTCTGTTGCTACAAACAATCGAGTTGGCTCTAGCACAAAAGGAATAAGTCAAAACTACAAAGAATGGAAAAAAGGAAATGAAGCTTGGCTTGTAATGGAGGAAAACCCAGAGACAAAGAGAGTACAAATGAAATAAAAGAGAGAAGGGGAAGCAGTAAAGGGAAAACAAATGCCAGATAAATACAAAGAGAGTTTCAAGGCTCCGACTATTCATTTATAGAGAACTCTTTCAATTTTTTCTTGCCTATTTCTCTTGATAATTCTATAAGATTAAAAAAATATCATGTCTCTCATATACACAATACTATAATATCATACATAATACTATAACCATAACTGCACTGTTTGTATCTTAATTTATCTCCACCACACCCATGTGATGATCTGAACAAGACCGAAACCTTCGATGATGATTCCACCAGTCTCGTAATTTCATCCTGCAAGAAGGTTTTTTTATCAAATCAGAAGTGTCGAAGTTGTCGCCATCGACATTACTCATCTTTGATCTAAGCAAGCGAGTGAAAAGTTTGGTTTTCTTCAACAAGATTGAGTCAAACTCTGTCTTTCCTCCTCAACTTGCAAGTGGTAGGATAGAGAGAAAGAGTTAAAAAGAGAAAAAAAATACATTAATAAAGAGAGAGAAGTTGGGTAAGTGGAGAGAGGTGGGTAAGGCTTAAATAAGATAAAGAATGTAGGTTTTTTCAACTCTTTCTCTGAATGAGGCATCAAAAAAAGGAGAAAGTGGGAGTTAAGAGAGAGGGTGGGACGTGGGTGCATTGGAATGAGGTGACAATTTAAATAAGAGTGGTTTGGTGGGATAGGTGGGGAATTAAATAAGAGAGAGAAATGGTTAGGGAGATTAAAAACAAGATAAGGGGAAGGGTTCGGTTCGATCCGATTGTTTCGGATGTGTGAAAAACAAAAACCAAACTGAACCAACTCGGTTCGGTTCGATTTCGATTTTTCTCGGTTCAGGCTTTTTTCGGTTTGGTTCTGTCAGTTCGGTAAGATTTTTTATTTATTTGGAATCGAGCTGGGTTTTAAGGACCCTAAAACCTTTATATAAATGAAACAAAAGTAAAAGCAAATGCTGAAACAAACTCTCACAAGAGAGGATTCACCAAAACAAACCTAGACTATAAACCAACTCAGCCTTTGTATCTTTTGTTTGCTTTCTTAGTTCGATTGGATCTCCGGGGACAGAGTCAAAAATCTTTGGTGTGGGTGTTAGAGAACGTCTTTGCAGCCGGTTCTGTAAACACATCATCATCACTGGAGGGGTCTGGCTCATGCTCTTCTTCAGGAACCTGACAAATTTCATGTCTCAATCTATTGCATGTGCGGTTCTTATCCTCTTCCCATACATCTTTTAACCAAATGTAGTTTGCCTTCAATGCATCTTTGCCATGACTTGCAATAGCTTCTCGCAATGTAGAAGGAACTACATTCCCCTTTTCGTATTCATTTATCATCGTTAGCGCATATTCAATCTCAGGAAGAGGAAGAAAATCTTTCGCTTTATTCAGTTCTTCTTCGGTGAGTTGTATCACACTGTCGTGCCCAATTTGCACACCATCATCCTGGGAGCTGTTGTCTTTCTTTGCACCTGAACTATAGGCTGTCGGCATGTTGTTGACTTCTCCTACTTTATCATCCTCGATTGAGTTGGGCACAATTTCATTTGGGTACTTACTTCCATGTTCTGCCACCAATTCGTTGTCATTCTTGTCTATTGCCAGGTCTTCTACAACTGCTGCCTGATTTTCTTCTGTCACTGCAACATTGATGTCACTCACATTATGAGCATAGCTGTGTCATATTTAGTTGTTTCTCCTTGCTTCCCAATCGCTTTTTCAATCTCACTAGCTGTATACCCCGCCTCGAGAAGGCCTTCAGCCGTTGTTTCTTGAGAGGTCGTGTCACTGGCAGGAAACTTCTCCTTACTAACCAACTGATTATCTATTTGGTTATTCTCATCTTCGACAATGTTCTCCATAAGTGACTCGAATTTGTTTGACAAACTTACTTTCACCGGATCGTTGGTCACTGACTGCTCCACCCCAACTCCCTCCTTGATTTCCTCACCCTGATTATTCTTTGCGCCACTCGTGCCAACTTCTGGTTTTGTCGTTTTATTTTTGTTGGCCACTGGAACATATTGTTGCTTGATAATTTTGGCTTCCACCTTTTGTTTCTCGGTTTTCTCTTCTGTCACCAAGTTAAAGGTTGTCACATTGCCCTTATGACCTAACTTTTTCTGCAATTTTCCTCCTGATGCCCTAGCAATGAACAATAATCACAATATTTGAACCCCGGGTATTCAATTTTCTGCCAAAAGCCCCTATTGTTAGCCCTGTCTATCCAAATTCTATTAGGTAACTTATCCGCCAAAGACATCTCCACGCAAACACGAGCAGAACTCGGGTGAGATAAACATCGAGTATGATCATCCATGCGCAAAAAACCACCAAAAGAGTTCACAATTGCTTTCAAAAGAGAAGGATGAAATAAATGCAAAGGCAAGTTAGGCAACTCTACCCATAAAGGAACCGAGATCGGATCCGCTCTCAGACTGAAACCATCGTGCCAGCGGAAGGCTTTAAAGCGGACTCCACGAATCAAAACGAAATCTCTCGATAGAACTTTCTTTGCTTCAACCTCCGATTGAAGACGTACCAAAACGTGACGTTGATCAAGTAATCCTAGCGATAAATCTCCTAGGATACCCCAAGTTTTGTGAATCGAAGCTCGAATGTCGTCCAACGTAGGCCGGTAACTAGAGAACTTTAGAACTATCACATGTTTTTCCATGAAAGCTTCCCCACGTGTCTCATCAGACGCTGTAATCCCAATGGCAGGCTCTCCTTCTTTCCGAAATCTAGTTGCTTCCACTTGTATTTCCTTAATCTCATCTACTAGAAATTTTCCTAATATCTGTGCGAAAGTAGGCTTAGGAGTTGCTTCAGTAGGTTCCCTGCCCCCCAAAGGGGGAGGATTGACGGCTAGAGGAGCCGTCATAAACCACTGTGTCCTGATCAAGCCAGGCCTGAATAGCGACTGGCGATGGCCGGTAGATCTGAAACTCTCGCAGAGCCGTCAGATCTGATGAGCAGATCTGAAGGAGATGCAGCCTGAAGGAATCAGATCTGAAGGAGAAGCAGCCTAAAGGAGAACTGATCTGAAGGAGATGCAGCCCTCTCGCAGACTCACAGCCGAGATGCAGCCCTCTCGCAGTCGAGATGCAGCCCTCTCGCAGCAGAGATGCAGCCGAGATGCCGAGATGCAGAGCCCCTCGCAGAGGCAGAGCCCCTTGCAGATGCAGATGCAGATGCAGAGTCCCTCGAGATGCCGAGATGCAGACTCGCAGCCCTCTCGCTGTGAAATCAGCCCTCCGGTAAGATTTTAGGAACCAATTAACACCCCTAACTCAAGTAGTATGTGTATGATTTTTGGTGAAGATGATCACCTATTCCTATAGACCACATTATTTAAATATTCACTCTTAAAGTTAGTGTTTGTAAAGTTGAAGTACTTTTCCGTAGCTTACAAACACAAGAATGCATTGTGCAATGGTATACATAGCATGATTATCAACCTGATCATCAAACATCTCACTGGGAAAATTAGTACAAAAAGTGATGCAGGAAGATCCGAGTCAGATGATGCTGAACTGTCAGATAGAGAAAAAAAACTCTTCCCAAGGTAAAAAGAAAACCCTTCCCAAGGTTTTCTACAGAGATCACATCTGTTGTCTGTACTCTGTAGTATCATCTAAGGTTGTCACATCTTTTCGAGACCAAAATCCACCGTTTCCCCTTTCGAATCCACAAATTTGGTAGTTTTTTTTTTTCCCTTTATAGTAATATTTCAATTATTGTTTAGGAAGTGATTCTGAACCCAATTTGGGCCAGATTTCTGGCAGTATATTTCTTTTATTACATATTTTGTTTTAGCATGATTATTGGGGTTTTGCTAATTTTGGTAAAATTCTAATAATCACGAGTTTAAGCTATAAAGCCCGGCTTTTGAGCTGATTTTAGAGATACCTTTGATTTGAGTAATTTAATTGACATCAAAGTTATTTCTCTGTGTTCTTGGGCGAATCTCTTGTATCATTCCTTGTGAATTTTCTGTTGAACTAACCCGCAGGATAATCTATATTCTGCCCGGCGTCAAAAAGTAGCCAAGAATAAATTATAAAACTCATTCTTTTTAAGGATAGAATCAGGTTCAGCCCTTCGTATAGGCCTAGGCTTAGGGCACCACGAAAATCAAGTTTTTAGTGGCGCCAAATTCTAGAAATATATTAACTGTCAAGTCCACATTTGTATATTAACTATCAAGTCCATATGTTTTTTTTTTCCGGGTATGAGCCAACTTGAAATCGAAGATGAGATTTAAGATGATTTAAAGTGTGCCACCGGAGAGTTCACAAAGGAAGGATATGATGCAAATAAGTTGAACAAGATTCTGCAATTGACTGGATTTAGTGATCATGTTTATGCGGGAGCATACGTTATGGTTAATCATTATGACATTGTCTTTGATGTTACAGTCATCAACCGTACAAATGAGACCCTCTAGAACTTGTGCCTGGAGCTGGCAACAATGGGTGATCTCAAACTTGCTGAGCGCCCACAGAACTACACACTAGCTCCAGAATCAAGCAAGAAGATAGGTCAAATATTAAGGTTTCTTCAAATATTAAGCAAAACTACAGAGTGTACACCCTAATCCTGTTGCTCTCATTCTTAGTCCTACTAGAGAGTTGTCCATCCAGGTACATTGTTGTAATTTGGTGAACTTGTCTTGTTTTCGGGTTATCGCTACTTGTTTGTTGTATACAATTTTAGTGTTTACTGTAATTTGTTTGAATGTTTTGGTTTGGTGATGTGAAGTAGCTTAGCGATGCTATCCAGGTACACTGTGGTAAGTTTGGTGAACTTGTTCAGTTTTAAGATGCTTGTAATCTGCTTGATGAGTATAGTCAATCGGAGTATATTGAGACTTAATGTGATGGTTTTACAATGCAAAGATATATAGATGTGCTTGCATAGAACTTTGATGTTTTTGCTTATAAACCTTACTGTGTTTTTTGTGTAGATACAGGAAGAGGTGAAGAAGTTTGCTTATCAAACAGGTGTGAAAGTAGTGATCGCATATGGAGGAGCACCAATGAATCAACAGGTTTACTATCTCATAATATTTATTTTATAACTTTTAGAAAATGGTTCCTTGAATTGAATATTCCTTTATTAGATAATATTGGGGTAAGTTGTTGATTTATTGGATTATTATCGGCTTAAGAATGTCCAGTACTTTAGTATCTATTGTTTGTATGAATGGTTTCTTGTATTACATAGCAGTTTACACTTTAGAAGTTACTGATTGTAGGACTTGTTCTTTGTATCAAATGACAATTTACGCTTTAATGAGTTCCAATTCTTCCTTGTAATCTTGTATTAAATAGCATTTTTACACTTTAGTTACTATGGATTGTGTAGGAATTGTTCCTTGTATTTAATAGCAGCTTCATACTGGTGAACTGAACTGGATTTCAAAATTTGTTATTGGCCCCACTACTATTGGAGGCATTCAAGAGCTTTTAAGATTGGTGTTGACACCTTTAATTTTCATTTACTATCAGATTTTTATCAAGTAATACAAGTTTTATTTTTATTTAAAAAAAAAAAAAAAAAAAGTAGTCGTTGCCTAAACTAAATTGCACAAAAGTGAGGATAGTATCAAAGTTTTACATTTGTCCTCACATTGCTACCTACAAATATATAAAAAATCCACAAATCCACGAGACACCTGAGATTTTCATGCCAAATTTGTAGTCACTTGCAAAATATTTCAAAAATCCAAAAAACACCTGAGATTTTTCATACCAAATACATATATATATATATATATATACTTCTAAATTATATAATAATATGAAATAACAAACGGATTGGTTTCGTGTCAATTGTGTTAAGACTTCAAACCCAATCCCCAAATTTGATGGGTCATGCTGTGTCCACCTGATTATAAGTTGTGTCATACTTTCTAAACTCAAACCCGCTACGAAGTGGGTCATGTCGTGTTGTTCATTAATTGCCACGCTTAGTCTAGGTGGCAAAAGGGGTAGCCGTAGGACCACCTGCGGGTGGGTTGAATTCCTTCCAAAAGTGAGTGATAGGGATGGAACAAGCTAAATCTCATCATTGTCAGAATTTTGGTGATGAAACTCGATCCACTGTATCTACTTATCATATTATTGCCCCTGCTTGACAGTTCCTTAGCTGATTTCTTTGGTGTTTTTCTCGGAGCAGAAGGAACCACAGTAATTACCTCCATGTGCCTTTCATTCTTTTGATGTTATCTGTGATTGTGTTTTTTGAAGTCGCATCGGGATCTAGTGCTTGTTGTCTAAGAATTGCTCCAGGGATCTCATCAGATGTTTGATGCTTCTTGGGGCTTCTAAGGTGAGAGTTGCATTTTTAGATTAGAAAAACCCGAGATGAGTTCACACGCACTCGAGTCAGAAATTATTCTGTTGTGTAGACCAGAGAAAAGCAGCATTGGCATCCAAGGTAGGTGCAGTGAAGAGTTGCATTTGACATTACAGGAATCGTGCCATCAACCTAACTTGCAGCAGGTTGGGGCACCCTCAGTATTTCTTTCATATAAAGAGTTAGTGATCTGTGGGGCACCCTCAGTTCAACTCATTCGAGCGAGCTAAGATCAATCATACAGTGAAAGTAAAGTCTGATCTATTGCGCAATTACTTAAAATTGTTTGTGATTTTGGTGATGCAATAAACACATTGGCCATCCGGTTTGTACAAAATTTATAAGCACCAATTGTTGTTAACAAAAAAAAGAAGGAACTTTGTTAAATAAGTGTCCAAGCACGCATGTTTGCAAGAGAACTAGAAGTTTCATTATCGATAATAATTGCAATGGCTACTTGTGCAACTAAAGCATGAGTTAAGAAGCCATAGCGATGAAGATGTAGCTTTTATTAAACCAAATGCATTTGATTGCTGGTTCCAATATAAAGTTTGGCTTAGAATAGCAATTAAAGCTTTCACTTAAGCTAGAGATAAGGATAATACTACATTCTTTCGAAGCTCTCCATCTTTTTCCTTCTGACTGCAGAAATTTCGTAAGGGCACAGGTCCAGTCCACACATAACTCTGCCCATTGGAATTTTCATGCACTAACTTGTTGCGAAAACCAGACCTGTGCAATAGTGGCTTATTAAATCATGGAAGTTGCATCCTTTTTTTTTTTTAATCCCTTAACCCCTCCCACCCAGATGCCACCGGTTCGCCACTACTCAACCATTGAGCTATCACACATTTGACGCATCCTGTGTTTACCATTTACCAAATAGCTATTTTTTGAAGCTTTATCAGGTCCAATTTGTACAGATTCAAACTTATGGGAAGAAAATAAAATACTAAACAAATTTGTACAGGGATTGTGCACTGGAAATAGAAATGATCGCTTGTCTCCCTTGGTGCACAATACCAATACAGTTGGAGCATCTCTGGTGGCAATCTCTTCAAAATTAGAATGGCTGGAGTTGAGGAAAATTTTTGCAGTTTTCAGGAGAACCTCTAATGGTAAAAACAACGTAAGATTTTGTAGTTTTTGGGTTCAAAAACCACTAATGTATTGTACCTTGACATCATTACAAATGATTATGCTGAAATTAATCATGTTCCACTTGATGTGGGCGTGTGCTGGTGAGGATGTAGAACCATTAATATCCGCCTGTTCTTTCATGCCCAATTATCTCACGCTTGTGAGTGGTTTCTCCAGGTCCTATCAGCTTGACTGAAATTCATTTGACACTGTCCAGTTCTTAAAACTTTATTTGGAACACTGAGTTGCTCATTCCAACTTCGAGGCGAGCTCATTGTCCACTAGAGGCTTAGGATTGACATGTCTTAGTGCATGCTGGTTCCTCTAAAGACACCTGAGCCCAAGACTTGTGTTTAAATGCAACGCCAGTTACTCCTTTCTATCTGGCAAGTAAGGAACATGAAAGTGTTCAATCGTTTATCCCTCAATGGTTGCACACTTTTTCATTAGGGGTTCTATGCAAATGTTGGTGATAAGCCACTTCTGCTTCTTTATTAAGGCGGGGGCGAGCTAGCACCCTTACTGTTTGTCAGCTAGATTCGAAGCATTTCCTACTAAGTTTTTTCTTTGCAACCTCAACTATGCGTGGAGATTATGGGAAGCCAACATTGTTCCATTGCCATATGGGATTAGTGAGGCACAACAATCTCAGAGAGGTTGAGCCACGTTTTGTGCATTTATCTTGCAGCTAAATGGCTCATGACCTTGATCAAGCAATGGAATCTGTCACAACTCATCATATTGAATCATACCTTCTTGCTTTGATTAATTCAATGACTCACTATGATTATGCTCCTTTCAGTGCTTTCCATGTTCGTGAGCACCGTGACGCTATTACAACAGTCATACAAATGGCATGTCATTAAGATGAATCAAATCCAATGTAGTGTTGGATTTTTTTTATTTTTTAGTTTTTGCTATTGAATACTCTTTGCATCTTGCTTAATTTCTTTGTTAACAAGTTCAAGCAAATTGATAATGATGCACTCTAAGGCTAAAGAAAGCTGAAAGTAGTGACATGGTAAGGGGAATTTGGCTAGTAATTTTATTCATCGTGGTCCTGATAATATTGAAGCTGAAGGTGGATCTGAACTGATTCCTTCGACTTGCTTGGGAGGCGGCATAGGTGTCAAAATTAAGAAGCTATAATCTGAGATGTGCTCCATGTCTATTACGCCCTCTAGAACTTTCACCACCATTGACATTGATGGCCTTCTTGTATAAGCACTCTGTAAGTAAGAAATAGCAACCCTTATTATCTTGACAGCATCTTCTATATGTTGTTGCATCTCTTCATTCTGCTTATCAAATAAATCGAACAGTTTATCTTGTTTAGCCTTGACCTTTCACTAGATGGAGTAAACAGTCATTTTCTTCTTGTTGCGAGTAATCCAGATTCTTCCGTCCACACGTCAACTCCAAAACAACAATGCCAAAGCTATATACATCAACTTTTTCGGTAATCCTCTTCTTCAACCACCATTCAGGTGCCAAATAACCACGTGTTCCCCTCATTGCAGTCATCACTTGGCTCCGATCCCTGTCAATTAGCTTTGCTAATCCGAAATCCGAAATCTTGGCATTGAAATTTCCATCAAGGAGTATATTTTGAGGTTTGATGTCTAGATGAACAATTTTTTGTCGACATTCCTCATGAAGATACAAGAGACCCTTGGCTATGTCAAGGACAATCTTTGACATAGTTTGCCAATCAAGAGTATTTGACACATTGTCTTTGTGGAAGATCCATTTGTCTAGGGACCCATTGCACATGTAATCATAAACTAGGAGTCTATGATTTTTTTCTGCACAAAACCCTATTAATCTTACCAAGTTGATGTGTTGAACACTGCCTATAGTCTTGACCTCTGCAAAAAATTCCTTCATTCCTTGTCCTAAATGATCCAGACGCTTCACTACAACTTTGTCTCCATCGAGAAATCCTTCAAAAACCGAACCAAATCCTCCTCCAAGTCGTTTGCCGAAATTTTCAGTTGCAGATGTCAGCTCTTCGTAGGTGAATCTCCTAGGCGCTCCTGAAAGTTCGGCTAATAAATAACCTTCCTCTTCTTTGTGTACTTCATTTTCCAGCACTATTTTTATGTTTTTTCTCATCTTTAAGAATATACCGGTGATGAGGAGCGCAACCAATGTTGTTCCAAGGATAACCAGAATAATAGCCTTCCGAGTTTCTTTATCTGAAGTAGATGAATGAGTTTGTGAATTCGGACTTAGTGCAACAGAGGAATTAACCACCTTGAGGAAGGTGGTGGACTTGTAACCAGTAGTTTCTTCCCTATTGGTCATCAGGGAAAAAAGGTGTAATGGCAAGGAACAATTCCCAAATTCGGAACACAGCTGCTTTGCAGTTGCAATCACGTGAACACGCCTGCTTGCAGCTCTCTACATCTGTATTTTGCAGTGTCACATTGAAGTTAAAGTATGAAACATCTTCGAGCTCAAGGAGGTAACCCCTACTGATGGGGGTCACTCACAGGACACCTGATGCCATTGTGCACATCCATGCTTTGGATGACTTGAATCCATTGGTCTAAAATAGTTGTATTCTCCTGGCTTTCCCACCGGACAACTGCATTCTCCATTTGTGCAAAGCCCATAACTGCCGCAGACAGCAATCACCTAAATTGCCATTCAATACTTCACTCACTGAGATTTTCAAACTTCGTTGCCAAAAGAGAATGGTAACTTGATACAGTCTAAGATGTCCATCCCACTCCAATCTCAAACATCGAAACCGTATCAGATGTCAGAAGCATAATAAGTTACTGAACTAGGATGATCTTCTTCAAGTCCATCAATAAATTCAAGAGAACCACCTCTCATTTCCAAGGATTTACAGCTACTATTGAAGAACGATACATTTGAGGGGGACTGCAATCGATAAGAGAATACAATCCATCTTTTGCAACAGAGAGATAGTAGGGACCTGGTGTCCAGTTTGATGGTGAAACATTAGCAATTAGCCTTTGCCCCAACACTAATTTCTGCCCTGGAAGCAACGTATCAGTTGGGTGATCAAAAGACTGCCAAACAATATCATTTCCAGAATTGAAAAGCACAAGATTACCAGTTCCAATGATATGCATACCGATAACCGACTTTCTGGAGGCATTCGTTGGCCAGACGAAAGCACCATCGACATCTCTCAAGACCATAACACTATTGGAGGTGAAGTGAAGTGTTGCATTGGGCCTCACAGGATTGGCTCTGTTTGCAGTCCGTAACACTTGGATTTTGGAAATGAATTCGTATTCATATGCGAAAACAACAAGAAAGAACGAACCGTGGGTTCTATTTAGGGGTGGGCACGGGATGGGATGGGACGAGATGGATCCATCCCTATTCCATCCCGTTCATTCTGGATCGGGATGTGATGGGACGGGATAGACCTCATCCCATCTCAAATGGGATCGGGATGGGATGAACACGTATTAAATAGTCCTTCAATAAAAAATAACAAAAATAGTTTTATCTCACATTACTCACACACCAATAATGTCAAATTTATATACATATAACTTACATCATAAATAATAATAGATATTAAATAAATAAATATTAAACTTTTTTTTGGAAGGCAAATAAATATTAAATTTCATTTAGAATTAATGATTCAATTCATTTATATTTCATATAGAATTTCATTTTACATTGATTTAATTTCAACACATCCTAAACCTTAATTTAGAAGAGTATTTTGATTAAAATTAATAATAATAATTATTAAATAAATAAATTCAGGACGGGACGGGATAGGCGGGATTGAAAATCTTTATCCCGATCCCATCCCACTCTAGATTGGGACGAGACGGGATCAGGATGAGTTTGATCAATTCCAAAATTACCCAAAAAAATCGAGACGAGACGGAACGGGACGGGTTTGGAATTGCGGGATGGGATGCCCACCCCTAGTTCTGTTGGCATAGAAATCAAAACCCAATAGAGAAAAGGGAGTCCTGACTGGAATTGTAGGACTACCACTAATGGGAATCAAACTACCTTCTTTGTATCTTGTAGCCGATTCAGCATCGATGGTCCATGTGGTAGAGATGTTTGCAACGGGATGGTACTTGCGCCGCTTCACATTGGCTTGGACTAGTACTAAGAAGAAGAAAAAAGAAAAATATAACCAGTGAAGACCAGGAACCCAACTGCATGTCCTAACAGCCATGCTTGTTGTTCTCTTTAAAGTAGAGAACTACTTATTTAAATTCTAAATTAGTTTACTAATCAAGAGTCAAGAGCGAGAGACGAGTTCTTTTTGTTGCCATTGAAAATGCCATGCACACAAGTTCAGTGTAAAACATACAACAAATGATGTGCTCACTAAAGCCGGCCTTCAGCAAAAGCACCAAATGTTGAAATAACTCTTAAAACTTTTCGGGTTGAAACAAAAGTATACAACACATAACCCTACTCCAAAATTACCTTCTCTTGATATTGTCTCCAACATTCTTCACATCCATCTAGGTTAGTTTTATGATAAGCCTCACAAAACAAAGTTGAGTGGTTCTTAGGAATCATCATATGATTTGAAATCTGCAGAAGATAAAACAAATGTATTAGTCCTCATCGAAAAGATTGTGATGGCAAGGAGCAATTCCCAAAGGATCATTGCAAGTGCAGTTACTTTCACAAGCCTTCTTGCAAATCTCTACATACATTTGTATTTTGTAGTACCAAATTGATGCTAAAATATGAAACACTTTACCGTTTAGGAGATGTCTCCGATTGATGGGAGTACACGTCAACTCATGCCATAATGCACAATCATCTTTGTCGTAGCCAGGGGTATCTCATATCTTCATGAGGATTGTTGGAAACAAATAGCTCATTTAGACATCAAGCCTCAAAATATCTTCCTTGATGGAAACTTCAATGCCAAGTTTTCTGATTTTGAATTGCCTAGGAAAATTGACCAGGATCAGAGTCAAGTGAGAATTGTGATGTTTATAGTTTCGGTGGTGTTATGTTGGAAATGTTGTGTGGACGAAAGAATCTGGATTACTCTCATCAACATGAAAATGACTGCCTACTCAACATAGTGAAGAACAAGACCAATTGTTTGATTTAGTTGATGAGCACAACGAGGACATGCAATGACATAGAGAAGAAGCTGTCAAGATAACGGTTGCTATTTGATTGATGCTTACAGAATGATTATACAAGAAGGCCATCCATGTCAACGGTTATGAAAGTTTTAGAGGATGTAAAGGATATGTAGCATATTTCAGGTTATAGCTTCTTAACTTTGGCAACTATGTGCCTGCTAGGGAAGTTGATGCAATCAGTTCAGCTCCACCATCAGCTTCAGTAATTTCAGGACCGAGATGAACTAAAATCAGTCACTGAGTGCCCATGGTGTGTTTCTTTTGTTTAGGAATATATCATCCTCTGTCATGTGTATTAGTTCAGTTGTGAAACAGATAATGTGCATTTTCAACTCCTCTGGACAGCTGCCCTTCATTTCAATGTGTTGTATGATGGTAATAATATGAAAAAGAAATATTCAAAAAAAATTTATGAACTGTTAAGTATGAAAGTCTGAAAGCATTAATTTATCGAAAGAAAAAAATAAAATCTAAGAGCATCCATAACGGCATGCTAAATTTGGTTACGCTGTAGGTTGCTATGCTGATAACTTGGAAGGTGCTGTCAGCATGGCAACATAAAGAGTCTTTACGCTGTCAACAATCTACTAAAAGTGTAAACTCGCCACCACCCTAGCCTCAAGGCAGCGACTATTTGACACCACAAGTTACTTTCACCCACACCACCCATTTTTTTTTTTTAAACTATTCATCTTTTTCTCTCACCCTCTCTTCTCAAGAACAAGAACAACGGAAACAACATGGAAGTGGGTAGCGAGGAAGGGGTTGATTGACTACGAGGGATGGTGAGAGACGACCGGCGACAAGAGGTCGAAAAGATGGAGCCACAACCACCGTCGCCCCTTCTTCATCTTCATCTTCTTCTTCTCCTTCCCCTCTCCATTTTCTTCTTCTCCTTCTCTCTTCCAATTCTCCCAATATCTATTCTTCTCCCACACTCTCTCAGTTCCCCTATCTTCTTATCTCACTCTCTCTTCTTCTCGCACAGGTCATCGCCCTTCTCCTTCTTCTTCTCCTTCCCCTATCATTTTCTATTATTTTTTCTCGCCATCGCGGAAGACCGTGTGAGGAGAGGTTCCCCACTCGCAGTCGCGGAGTCACTCAAATCTGTCCAGTAAAGAAAACAAGGTATTGTCCCTGACTTTTGACCAACTTTGTCGCTCGATTGAGACCGATTCTTAAGCTCTTAAGACCACGAAAATGTATTATTCTGAGTTATCTAATGAACACAATTTTAATCACCTGAAAATATTTTGAAATAAGCAAGTTATGGTCATTTTACTAAAGTTACTTAAAACTGTCCGGTAAAGAAAACATGATATTGTCTCTGACTTTCGACCAACTTTGACGCTTTATTGAGATTGATTCTCAAGCTCATCAAAACACAAAACAATGTAGTATTTTGAGTTATCTAATGAACACAATCTGAATCACTTAAAAATATTTTGAAATGAGCAAGTTATGGGCATTTTACCAAAGTCACTCAAAACTGACCGGTAAAGAAAACATGGAACTGTTCCTGACTTTCGACCAACTTTAATGCTCGATTGAAATCGATTCTCTTGCTCATAAAAGCACAAAAGATGTAGTACTCGTAGTTATCTAATGAACACAATTTAAATCACTTGAAAATGTTTTGAAATGAACAAGTTATGGTCATTTTACTACAATCACTCAAAACTATCTAGCAACGACCAAGTCGCAAATGATCATGCGAATGTAAGTCTTCCACTCGCACAATCCTATGTGAGTTTAAGTCTCTCACTCGCATGATCCACTGTGTATTCAAGTCTTCTACTCGCATTTGCAGTGGATCATGCGAGTGAGAGACTTACACTCACGTAGGATAGATCCTTTATGACTTGGTCGTTGCTGGACTGTTTTGAGTGACTGTAGTAAAATAACCGTAACTTGCTCATTCAAAACATTTTCAAGTGATTTTAATTGTGTTCATTAGATAACTCAGAGTACTAGATTTTTCATGGCTTGATGAGCTTGAGAATCGATCTTAATGGAAAGTAAAAGATGGTTGAAATTCAGGATAGCACCTTGTTTTCTTTACCGGACAGTTTTGAGTGACTTTAGTAAAATGACCATAACTTGCTCATTTCAAAACATTTTTAGGTGATTCAAATTGTGTTCATTAAATAACTCATAGTATTACATTTTTTGTGCTTTGATGAGGTTGAGAATTGGTATCAATCGAGCATCGAAGTTGATCGAAATTCAGGGACTTTGGAATGAGTGAGTACTAGGCTGTTTTGGGAAGAGAAGAGGTTGGCGGTGCAGTTGTCTCTCAGCATCCCTCGCAAAAGAGAATAGGAAGTTGGGAGGGGAGAAGGAGTTTTCCCAGGTTTGAATTTGATAAGGGAAGTAACGGAGGGATTATGAGCCATTTTGGGTAAGTCGAATAGAAGTGGAATGGGAGAGATTGGGGGAGAGAGTGACAGTTTAGTTGGGAGGGGAGAGGGAGAGGAAGCTTTCGATCGAAGAAGAGTGGATGAAGGATTGAAGAAGATTAGAGGAAGTTGGGAGGGGGAGCTTTCGATGGTTTGAATTTGGGAGGGGAGAATGATTTAGGTTTTTCCTTTTATGGGTGGTGTTGATGAGAATATTGGTGTGGTGATGATACACCAAACCGTCCCTAAATCGACGCCGTAAACGTAACATGATGATCTCGCTAACAAAGCGAAGGGGACCAAATAAATGTCTAATCGGATCTAGCCCATAAGACAAAGAACCAATGGGGTATTGGCTCAGTGGGTAGACTTGTGGCAATTTCGTAATACTAGGGTCAAACCCTATCAGAGGCATTTAATGGTTCTCGGATCCTGTTCGCCTTCCAAAAAAAATGAAGATCAAAGCGATACTCATCTAAACTACATAAGTCATCTTCCCCAAATGAACAGTAGAAGAGTATGTCTTCAACCCTAACCTTACTTTTCGGTTTTACCCTCCCTTATTCAAAATAAATACATGTAAAACCATCAGACCAATGAATAGTATTAGGGGTATTTGTGTCTTTTAATTGAAAAAATACATTTACACTTTTGCCTTCAAATTCAGATTATTTATAATCAAACCCAGATCATCTCAATATTCATTAATTATACCAAAGCCCGAAACATAATTTATTTGAAATCCTTCAATTATCCATAAATTATAAATAGACCCTTACATTTAACTTTTTGATTTTCCCATTTTGCCTACCACAATTCCTAATTTTTACAATCCAAATGAGCCCCTCTTAATCATTGATATATTATATCTAAGCCCCTAACATAATTTATTTCAAGCCTCTCAATTATCTATAAATTATAAAAACACCCTTACAACTAAGTTTTTATTTTTCATTTAGCCGTTCATATTTTGACAACCCAAACTAGTTCCTCTACAACATTGATTAATTATATTTAAGTCTCTAATATAATAATTTGTTTGAAGTCCTCTAATTATATATAAATTATACACAGGCCTTTAAAATAAAATAAAAGTATTGAATATCTGCGCACATAGAGTGCGTCCACCCCTATGACTGTTAAGAACCCTAGTACTGAATATCTGCACACGTAGCATGATGATCTCGCTGACAAAGCAGAGGGGGCCGTCTAATCCGATCCAACCCATAAAACAGATAACCAATGGGGCATTGGCTCAGCAGGTAGACTTGTGGTAGTTTCATAAGACTAGGGTTCAAACTATGTCAGAGGCATTTAATGGTTCTCAGATCCAATAAAACTTGTTCGCCTTCAAAAAAAAATGAAGATCAAAGCGGTACTCATCTAAATTACATAACTCATCTTCCCCAAATGAACAATAGAAGAGTATGTCTTCAACTCTAAATTTACTTGCCGGTTTTGCCCTCCCTTATTCATAACAAATACATGTAAAACAATCAGACCAATGAATAGTGTCAAGGGTATTTGTGTCTTTTAATTGAAAAAAAATGCTTTTATGCTGCCTTTAAAATTTAGATTATTTATAATTAAACCCAGACCCTTTCAATATTCATTAATTATACCTAAGCCCCCTAACATAATTTATTTGAAACCCTTCAATTATCCATAAATTATAAATAGGCACTTACATTTAACTTTTTAATTTTCCCATTTTGCCTTCCACATTCTATATTTTTTACAATCCAAACCAGCCCCTCTTAACAATTGATATATTATATCTAAGCCCCTAACGTAATTTATTTCAAGCCTCTCAATTATCTATAAATTATAAAAACACCCTTACAACTACCTTTTTTATTTTCCATTTAGCCATTCATCATATTTTGACAATCAAAACTAGTTCCTTTAAAACATTGATTAATTATACTTAAGCCTCTAATATAATAATTTATTTGAAGTCCTCTAATTATTTATAAATTATACATAAGCCTTTAAAATAAAAAAAAAAATATTGAATATCTACGCATGTAGAGCTCGTCCACCCCTATGACTATTAAGAACCCCCTAGTACTGAATATCTACGCACGTAGCATGATGATCTCGCTAACGAAGCGGAGGGGGACAAAAATAAGCATCTATCTGATCCAGCCCATAAGACAGAGAACCAATGGTGTGACGACCCCCCCTCCCGCACTGTACAAATACTGTCCGCTTTGGGCTACCATCCGGCCCTCACGGCTTTAAAACGCGTCTGTATAATGGGGAGCTGACCCTGCACATATAAGGATCATCCTCCTCCCCTACCCAGGCGATATGGGACTATGATTCCCCTTGTAGCTCGTCCAACCTCTCTCAGCCTATTGGCCTTGTTGGGCTCCAACCCTCACCTCAGGTCCGCCCACTCAGGGTCTCACAAATGGAGTATTGGCTCAGTGGGTAGACTTGTGACAGTTTCATAAGGCTAGGGTTCGAACCATGTCAGGGGCATTTAATGGTTCTCGAATCCAACAAAACATGTTCGCCTTCCAAAAAAAAATTGAAGATCAAAGCGGTACTCATCTAAACTACATAACTCATCTTCCCTAAATGAACAATAGAAGAGTATGTCTTCAACTCTAACTTTACTTTTTGGTTTTGCCCTCCCTTATTCATAATAAATAAATGTAAAACCATCAGACCAATGAATAGTACTAGGGGTATTTGTGTCTTTTAATTGAAAAATACTTTTACACTATTGCCTTCCAAATTCAGATTATTTATAATCAAATCCAAACCCTCTCAATATTCATTAATTATACTTAAGGCCCTAACATAATTTATTTGAAACCCTTCAATTATTCATAAATTATAAATAGGCCCTTACATTTAACTTTTTAATTTTCCCATTTTGCCTTCCACATTTCATATTTTTTTACAATCCAAACTAGCCCCCCTTAATCATTGATATATTATATCTAAGCTCCTAACATAATTTTTTTCAAGCCTCCCAATTATCTATAAATTATAAAAATACCCTTACAACTAACTTTTTTATTTTCCATTTAGTCATTCATATTTTGACAATCAAAACCAGTTTCTCTAAAACATTGATTAATTATACTTAAGCCTTTAATATAATAATATATTTGAAGTCCTCTAATTATAAATTATACATATGCCTTTAAAATAAAATAAAAAGTATTGAATATATGCGCACGTAGAGCGCATCCACCTCTATGACTTTTAAGAACCCCCCTTCTGTTGTCATTTTTTCTTCTCTTTCTTATTCAGTGGTATTTGTGTCTTTTAATTGAAAAATATTTTTAGACTTTTGCCTTCCAAATTAAGATTATTTATAATCAAATTCATACCCTCTCAATATTCATTAATTATACATAAGCTCCTAACATAACTTATTTGAAACCCTTCAATTATTCATAAATAATAAATAGGCCCTTACATTTAAGTTTTTGATTTTCCCATTTTGCTTTCTACATTTAACCATCGGACCCGACTCCAGGTCCTGTCATCTCTCCCTTGCTCATAATGCTCTCATTGAATCTAATCCCCCATAATTGTATTAGAAAATCTTCAACAATAGCAGTAAATACTTGGATATGGGACTTGGATCTTTTGAGTTTCTTGATGGCGTTGGAGGAGACCAACCACTTTCAGTAAATTATCCTTTTGCTCATGAAGGATATGGCTTGCAGTATTTGAGATTGGAATGGGATGGGCATCTTTGACTGTATCAAGTGGATGATTTTGCTGAAAAGACCATGGAGTTACTAATTAAAGATGTATTTATCGATGATTTAGGTGCTTATCCATATCCCCCATTCTGTGGGAATTAGGAATTTTCTCAGATGGAATATGTAGTTGTCACGTAGAAATAAATGGACACGAGATTTTTTAGACATTCAAGTCATCCAAATTTTGCTTGTGAACAATAAAATGAATGGTCTTGTGATATTCCCACCAGTCAGAGGCTTATCCTAGAGCTTAAAGCTGTTACATATTTTATCTTCAATGTGGCACTGGAAAACTCAGATATTGAGAGTTGTAAGCAAGCGTGTTTAAATAATTGTACTTGGAAAATGACTTTGTTTCGACACCATGGCAATGCACCCTTTGGGAACTGTTCATTGCCATCACAAATCCTTTCTCTGATGACCAATAGAGAGGAAAACATTGGTTATAAGTCAAACAGATTCATTAAGGTGAGTAATTCCTTTGTTGCATTAAGTCCTGATTCACATTCTCACTCGGGAGGTCCAACACAAGCTCCACTGAAGAAAGGAAGTCAGAAGGCTATGATACTGGGCTCTATTCTTGGAATAGCTGGCACTATTACTCGTCATTGGCATATGCATCCTTGTCTCTTAAAGGAGAAAAAGTATCAAAGAGGCTATGAAAAATGATCTACATGAAAATGGGGAAGGAAATCTTATAGGCCAAGTTTCGGGAATGCCCGAGAGATTTACCTACAAAGATTTGAGGTCTGCAAAGGAAAATTTTAACAAACGACTTGGAGAAGGGGATTTGGTTATGTTTTTGAAGGAAATCTTGATGATGGAATCAAAGTGGCAATGAAACGTTTGGATTGTTTAGGACAAGGACGATAGGAATTTCTTGCGAAGGTGAAGACAATAGGCACTGTTCAACACATAAACCTTGTAAGACTAATAGGGTTCTGTGCAGATGAAAGTCGTAAACTCTTGGTTTATGAGAATATGTGCAATGGGTCCCTAGAAAGGTGGATCTTTGTCACGATTGTGACTCTAAGAAGGAACTCAACAATGGATTTGAAAAAGGAATTTGCAATTAAAAAGGAAATGTTCTGAGTTATTGTTCTTCTACTGCTCAACTTAGCAGAGAAGCCAAACTATTACACTCTTCTTACCATCTCTGTTTCAGAGCTCCTCTTTTATACATAGAGCTTGTAACAAACTTTTAAACAGAACCACTAGTTGGTGAACACGTGTTAAACCAAGTGGCTTAAGTAACTACTTATTACAAGATTACCATACTACCCCTTCTATTTGAATTTCAATCATTTGAATTTGGCGCCACTTCCCACGTTTGTTAATGCTTGTTTTGATTTTCTGTTTCAGCTCAATCTGTGATCGTGACATTGCCTTCCCCTCAAGATCATTCCTTGTCCTCAAGGATGAAACTTTGGGAACAGGGCTTGTATATGTTGCCAATCTTTCCAAGCCACGTCCTTAGCAGAAGAGTTCGACCACTATATTAAAACTTGCGTAACTGCTCGATTATGTCTAGGGACAAGGCAGCGAGCAAGGATGGCAGTTGGTTCGGTCCTGAAATTGCTTGAATCATCTACCAGTGGAAGTAGAGGAACATGGATGATGGTCGATCCCAATTTTTTTTTTAACTGTGAAACGTGAAAAACAGGGTGGATTTTTGAAAGGGGAGGCAACTGTAATTTGTAAGCTACTGATCCGATGCGCTCTAGAACTTGAAATGGCCCATAGAAGTGTGAAGACAACTTGAAATTCTTGCAAATGCTCACCATTGTCTGTCTGTATGGTTGGAGACACAGATAGACCCAATCGCCAACAGTAAACTGCCTATCTGTTCTGTGTGTTTTCTGCTTGCATTTTCATCCTTTCTTGAGCATGATGCAACCTTTCTTTTATAATGTTGAGCATTTGGTCTCTCTGTAAGATATTGTTCCACGTCTGCAATGGAAGTGTTTGCCAGAGGATGAAGTGCCAGTAAAGGAGGGGTATACCCATACAATGTCTTGAATGGAGATGTTTAGAGGCCAGAATGATACGAGGTATTGAACCAATAGTCGGCGAGATATAACCACCTGGACCACTGAGAAGGTGTGTCACTGGTCACGCACCTAAGGTATGTCTCGAGGCAGGCATTGGCGCGCTCCGTTTGACCGTCCGTTTGAGGATGGTAGGTTGAGCTCATACTCAATGTTGTTCCCAAAGCTATGAATAAGTGTTGCCAGAATGCGCTGATGAAAACTTTGTCACGTATATGATACAATGGAGCTAGGAAGGCCATGAAGCTTGTATACATTATGTAAGAACAAATCCGCCACTATTGCAAAAGTATAGGGATGAGCCAAAGCCAAAAAATGGTTGTACTTAGTCAGACGTTCAACAACAACAAGTATGACTAATTTTTGGTTGGAAGTTGGCAATCCCTTAATAAAATCCATTGAGATATGTTCCCAGCTTGGTTGGGTATTGGTAAAGGCTGGAGAGGACCCCATAGGACAGTTGATCTTGTTTATTTCTCATATCACACTCAGTCACATATTGGAGTACTATTTGTTTCATTTTGGGCCAAAAAAAGTATTGATGCAGTCTTTTATACGTGGTGGTAATCCCTGAATGACCACCCAAGGGGAGTTATGTAGCTCCTGTATTATCTGATGCCTGAGGTGTCCTGTTGCACCTATGTAAAGTTGATGTCTATGTTTGAGTAGACCATTCAGTAAAGTATAAAGAGGGTAGCTATCAGCCTATACCAGCAACTGTTGCATGAGCTTTTGAGCTGACTGATCAGTGTCATAGGAGGAGACGATGTCCTGTATCCACTGTGGTGTTGCTGTGGACAATGCAAAACAGTGTATTCCTGCAGTATTTCACCTAGAAAGTGCATCAGCAGCTGAGTTGTCCGAGCACTTTTTGTAGAACATCTCGTAGTCAAAACCAAGTAACTTAGCTAACCACTTCTGCTGAGTCATAGTAGTCACTTTTTGAGCTAGAAAATATTTAATACTCTGATGGTCAGTGAAGATTTGGAACTTGGAACCAAGTAGGTAGGAACTCCACCTATTAACAACTAACACAATTGCCAAAAGTTCTTTTTCATTGGTTGAGAGAGTGAGGTTCCTTTGACTGAGTACAAGCATCAGTTTCAATGGTGAAAGGTAAATTGAAATTGGGAAGGGCTAGGACAGGCGATTGACACATAGCCTCTTTAAATTTTGTAAAAGCTTGAGTGGCTGAATCTGACCATTGAAAAGAGTTCGTTTTTAGTAGGTTGGTCAGGGGATGAACTATTTGTCCATATTCCTTGATAAATTTTCTGTAATAACCTATCAGTCCTAAAAATCCCCTAAGTTGCTTAATGCTGGTAGGTAGAGGCCAATTTGACCTAGCTTCTAGTTTGCTTGGGTCATCCTCCACCCCATGTCCACTGATTATGTGTCCAAGGTACTCTAGTTTGGGTTGTGCAAAGGAACATTTGGAGGATTTAACAAAAAGTTGGTGTTGCCTCAATATAGAAAAAACATCATGGAGATGATCTAGATGATGAATGAGAGATGGACTATATACTAATATGTCATAAAAAACACCAAGACAAATTTTCTTAGGAAATCATGAAAAATTGGATTCATCAAAGCTTGGAAAGATGTCAGGGCATTGGTTAGACCAAATGGCATCACTTTGAACTCAAAGTGGCCATGGTGGGTTTTGAATGCGGTTTTATGAATGTCGGGTGGTGGTACTGATATTTGGTGATACCCCGGCCTTAAATCTAGTTTGGAGAACACCGTAGCACCGTGTAATTCATCTAGCAATTCGTCAATGAGAGACATAGGAAATTTATCCTTGATGGTGATGTCATTAAGTTTCTTATAATTGACACAAAATCTCCAAGACCCATCTTTCTTCTTGACTAATAGGATTGGGGCAACAAATGAACTGTGTGAATGCTCAATTGATACGGATCTTCTCTTGATCATTCCCTTAAGAAGTAGAGTATTTGTGGAGTAGCTGCCATGAATGGCATGAAGAGAAATTTCCATGTCAGTTGGAATTTCCTTTAAAAGATTCTTAGTGACAATGATAGGGTTTGGTTCTTGTTCCTCTACTACTTCTTCAGGGATTAGCATGTATAATTGTTGTTGTTTACAGATGTGGTCGAGTTTGTATTGTTCTTCGCAATTATAACAGAGTCCCTTCTCTCTTCGTATCTTCATTTGGTTAGGAGTGAGTTTGCGTATGGGAGGAATGGAGTGATTTGTTCTAGAAATGTAGGGTTGAATGAAGTATAAGGTGGTCTCACAGTCTGTGTATTACTATAAGTATGAGGCTGAGTTTGACTTTGTGTGTTACTGTAAGTATAATGAGGTATGTTGCTTAAGGAAGTGGTCTGGTAGCGAGGTTGTCTGTGAGTGAGAGATGATCCAGTAGGCTGTTTGGTGTTGTGGTTATTTTGATTGGAAGCTTCATGCATCCTGGCGAGAGATAAGGCTTGATTGATTGTAGTGGGTTTGAATAACTACGCCAGGGCTTTAATGTCATATTTCAAGCCACTCAGGAAGCTTAAAACGAAATAGGTTTCATCAAGATGGTTGTTATGTGACAGCATTAACGACTTGAGTTCCTCGAACTTATCATAATAATCGTTCACTGATCCTTCTTGGTTTAGCTTATAAAATGAATCAACATAGTTATCCAAGACGACCTCCTCAAATCATTCACACAAGTCATGCACAAATACCCTCCATTGGAGCATTTCCTTGCCTACTTGGTAGTCAATGAATCACAAATCGGCTCGACCAGTGAGGTGAATTGATGCCATATTCACTCTATTTTCCTCTAATACTTGGAAGAAACTAAAATATCGTTCGCACTTTTTCACCCATGACCTAGGGTTGGTGCCATCAAATTGAGGGAAATCAAGTCGGGGAAGACGTGGTAGCATACCTTGGTTCTCCCAGTGATTCTGGGAGTTGGATCCAGGATCCATTGTTGTTGATATTGGAGTGGACGAAGAACAAGGATCAGCTGCTCGAGATGGTCCTGGTCGATTCTGAATCAGTTGAATCAGGTGCTCGAATTTGCTTTCCACGCTCTTCCTTTGTGTTTCATTTGCTTGAGCCAACTTCTTAAACTCATTCCTCAACAATTCGATCTGGTTTGTTGTTTCGCTCTGGTTTTTTTTTTTTGTCTCTCATGAATTGCTCAATCTCTTTAGCTCTAGTTTCCATGGTTTCAGGTGGGATCAATTGCTTCACAGATCTAGGGGTTCGACACTGCTCTGATGCCAATTGTCATGAACTAACCAATTCTCCCAAAAGCCCAAGCTGTCCAGGAGGGGAAGGTTCATGACTAGGATCGTGACATTCCCTCACACCTCCAAAGTCGAGGTCCTCGTCGGCCTACTCTATCGACACTAGCCCGATGTAGCTTCACTCACCTACCAGTATTCAACTACTTAGCACTATGCCCATACATGATGCTAAATTATTTTAATCCAACTTTTAGGTCGTCACTGCTGGGAATCAAACTTTGGATGTGGGGTTTGGCTCTGATACCAAATGTCACGATTGTGACTCTAAGAAAGAACTCAACAATGGATTTGAAAAAGGAATTTGCAATTAGAAAGGAAATGTTCTGAGATACTACTCTTTTACTGCTCAATTTAGTAGAGAAGCCTAACTATTACACTCTTTTATACAGAGAGCTTGTAACAAACTTTTAAACAAAACCACTAGCTGGTGAACACGTGCTAAGCCAAGTGGCTTAAGTAACTACTTATTACAAGATTACCATACTACCCCTTCTATTTAAATTTCAATCATTTGAATTTGGCGCCGCTTCCCTCGTTTGTTGATGCTTCTTTTGATTTTCCGTTTCAGCTCAATCTGGGATCGTGACAATCTTCCACACAGAGGTGTCAAATTCTCTCACTTGGCATACTAGATACAAGATCATCCTTGACATAGCCCAGGGACTCTCATATCTTCATGAAAATTGTCGGGAAAAATAGCTAATTTAGACATCAAGTCTCAAAATATCTTCTTAGATGAGAACTTTGGTGCCAAGATTCTGACTTTGGATTAGAAAGGAAAATTGACAGAGATCAGAGCCAAGTAATAACTGCAATGAGAGCAACACGTGGTTACTTGACACCAGAGGAGGATCACCGAAAAAGTTGATGTATATAGTTTTGGTGTTATTGTATTGGAGATAATTTATGGCCGAAAGAATCTGGATTGCTCATAAAATGGAGAATATGACTGTCTACTCCATTTGGTAAAGAGCAAGGCTGAGCAAGATGAACTCATTGAGCTAATTGATGAGACCAATGCAAACATGCAACAACATAGAGAAGAAGTTGTCAAGATAATAAAGGTGGCTATTTGGGGTTTACAGAGTGATTTACACTAGACGATCATCCATGTCGACAGTGGTTAAATTCTTTGTGGGCTTAATGGAAATAGAATGCATCTCTGATTATTGCTTTTTAAATTTTACACCAGAACTGCCTCCCAGGGAAATGAACATAGTTGGTTCAGATCCACCATCAGCTTTAATCCTATCAGGACCAAGATTTTTTTTTTTTTTTTGGAAAGTGAGCTGGGGATTTTAGGATCCCCGAACCTTATATTAATAAAAAAAGTTGATGATAAAATTTACAATCGCTCATACGTTCACTCGTTTCATCATCTACAAAACAACAGACTTGCTTCAAAGCTTCAACAAAGAACCTAATTAGTTCTAGCTTCACCGCCTCCAAGTTAGGGAGTAACCTTGCAAAGTGTTCTGCTACTAAAGTGGTTGCAAGATAGACCTGCCTTAACTTTTCTTCCACGTAATTACCAATCAATCCTTTAAGCAGTCTCATGACTTGATTGATACCTAATGTGGGCCCCAGGATGTATGAGAAGTTATTGTAAAGAATCGAAACACAATGAATCATGATATAGAAACCATTGAATGCTATCACTAAGCTAGCATCCCTACAAGGTTCTAATAAGCATTTGCATTCTACCTGTATTATCATCATCAGTTACCTGAATTTAGGATTTGTCTTCTTGCTTCGAAAAGACCTTTGAGGAACATATTCCGTAGGATGATGTATTGTGGTAACCTTATGTTCTTCTTCAATAGTGTTTTGCCCCACCTTTGCTGCTTTCGCTTCAAGTATGCTTTTAACTTCAGTGATAATGCATCCCTTCCTATTCTTGCAATTTCTAAATTCAAAACATTGATGACTTGGGGTGGTAGCCAATCCATGAGCGATGTTGGATCTCCCCCTGTCTTCCATCAGTTATCTCTCGTCCTACTTCAGGAAGTGTAAAAAGCAGCTCAGCATCTGGCTGGGGGACTCGAGGTCCCTCTCTATGTGATATCTTAATTTGGCTGGTTTCAATACTTGTATTCACATCTTCAAACTCTGGACTTGTCGTTCCCAGGCTGCCTAAATCATCATGATGATTAGTTGGGTCTCCTTGCTTCGCTCTTTCAATCTCACTAGCTGTGTAGTTCGCCTCTTGAAGGCCTTCCTCTGTTGTTTCTTGTACGAATATGTCTTCATTGGTTTTAGGTTCATCCTGCTTAGCGCAGTGGGAGTCTTGTTCAGAAACATTTCTACGTGCATTCTGATCCTTTGACTTAAATGTGTGTCGGCCATGTGCAACTGTCCAGCCTTCCTCCTTATCTTTCTCCTCTAATTTCCTGCCTGTAGCCTCCCATACTCGAGTTGGAGTTCTATTTGTGGGCTTCACTTTCTCACACTGTATGCTAGTGTGTCCAAACCTTGAGCAGACACTGCACTTAGTAGGTATCCAAGAGTACTCTACTTCAACGTGCCTGGTCTTTGAACCATCTATAATTACTGGAATTTCCTTAGGGAGTTTGGCTTTGGTATCTATCTCCACGCACACTCTTGCAAAGGATAGCCTTGTGCGCTCTTCGGTAGCACGATCCAGCATGATAGGTAACCCTAGTGCACTAGCGATTCTTTGGATGCCTTCCGAGTTCCATAGGAATAGAGGGATTTTCTTTAGATTTACCCATATAGGTATTGTAGAGTACTCCTCATCCTCATCAAGCATTGGTGACCATGCCCTTATAACAAACAGCCTACTGGCAATGTGTAGGGGTCCTTATTCCAGCACTCTGGCTATGTCTGTCTCTGTTTTGAATTTGAAGATGAATTTTTTTTCGCCATGGATATTCATCTCGAAGTTTTGTGTTCCCCAGGCTCTTGAGAGACAATCTTTCACATATCCATATGCTAGCCTCTTCCCGACAAATCTCCCCACAATAAGCTTCCCACATTCTGCAATCTGTGTTTTAAAGTCGCTTGTGTTAACAAGCACTGCTGGCCTATCGTTTACAGTGGAGGGTGTTACATATTGAAGCCTTGTTGCCTCCTTAAAGGAGGTTTGTTTCAGCATAGAGGCCCACATTTTTTGCTTTGCTGGTTCGGTAGCAGCCGATTGTTCAACCGATGGGACTGCATCCTTGTCCTCTGCTCTTCCATGTGTAGGGCCTTCCTCCTGCTGCTTGTCATTTGCAGTTTTCCCTGTTCCAGTGTTCGGCTGTGCGTTGTCTGCCGTTGTGTTCTCGCCCTGTGTGGTGTGTTCTGTTGATGTTCATTTGTAGTGTCTTGCAAATTTGGGTCACTTAGGAAGTGTAGGTACGCTTCCTTGTTGATCTGCTTAAGGGTTTCAAGGGCATTCCTTACATCTGCAGGAAGGGTTTTCATTGTGCTCTCATTGTTGTTCCCAATCTCATCAGTTCCTGAAAGCCTTTGCTTGGGATCATGGTCCCTCCTCATTTCAATCGATGACTGTCACAGTTCATGGGATTCGTGCAGAAAAACGAAACCCTAGAAATCGCCTTCCGCTAAGCTCGTTAATAGGTCTGTTATCTATAACAGGACCAAGATTAATAAGCATGAAGTGCCCGTTTCTTTTTTTAGTCTGCATTTAGTATTCGCTAACCCATTTGATTTTTATTTTTTATTCTTTGTGTGATTTGAATGCAATTCCAACTTCCAATTGGAGTGGGAATGAAGTGTTTGTTTCACTTCTGAATAAGTTAATAAGAAGTTATAGAATCAAGGGTGTTTGTACGGTGGCAGAACAAAATTAACAAGGCTAACTCGTTTAACATATATATCTGAATCAGCTAACTAAAGCATATCAAATTCACAAATAATTTCACATCCATGTTAAATATCAGGAAAGGACAGTTATATCTATAACAGAATGAATAATTTACCACTCGGACAAATTTACTCAAACATTACCATCTGGAAAACAAGCTTTGATGCTTTATTAATACATAAGAATTCTAGCCAAGTGAGAGGAGATGAATGAAACAAGCACACACTGTAAAACATTCAATTCTACATTGAAACAAAAGACAGGAATTATTAAATCGTTGCCATACTAATTGTCTGGGTATTTTCTTCACCGAGGTCCTGAGATAACTGATGGCAACATTCCACCAGAATTAGAAGAAGAGGTAACCAAATCTTCTTGTCTGTGAATAAGTGTTTGGGGAGGTGTCCAGAACCTATAGTCTAGGTCAGATTCAACATTCTTTGAGCCTTCCAAGATCTTCACCACAAGTGCCATGGAAGGTCTTCTGACAAAATCACTCTGTATGCACCATGTAGCAGTCTTTATCATTCTAACCACTTCTTCAAGATGTAATTGCATATCACTATATTTGTTAACCATTTCATACAGTCGGTCTTCTTCCGCCTTTCTCGTCAACAAACTGAGTAGATGCATACTTTCTGGAGGCTGACAACGATCAAGATTCTTACGCCCACACACCATCTCCAGAACCACAATGCCAAAGCTATACACATCTACTTTCTCCGTTATCATTGAGCTCAACCATTCAGGAGCCATATATCCTGGAGTTCCCCTCATTGTTGTAACAACATTACTCTGATCTTTCTCAATCAACTTAGATAATCCAAAATCAGAAACCTTCGCAGCAAAGTGATTGTCCAAGAGGATATTTTGGGGTTTAATGTCCAGGTGGACTATTTTCTGACTACACTCCTCGTGTAGGTAGGCTAGTCCCTTAGCTATGTCCAAAATGATTTTTCGAAGTGTTTGCCAATCAAGAGTATTAGACTCCTCATTTCCGGGGAAAATCCATTTATCCAAGGAACCATTGCACATGTACTCATAAACCAAAAGCCTATGAGATTTCTCAGCACAGAACCCAATTAGTCTTACAAGGTTAACATGGTGAATGCTGCCTATACTGACGACCTCAGCTAAGAATTCCTTCTTCCCTTGGTTGAAGCTATCGAGACACTTAACTGCAATTTTTTGTCCATTTTGCAGAATCCCTTCAAAAACTGCACCAAATCCTCCTTCCCCAAGCTTGGAATGGAAGTTCTCAGTCGCTGCTTTTAGTTCGTCATAAGAGAATCTTATTGGAATTCCGACTATTATGGACACAATCAAGAAAAGTGCAAGACTTGAGCCCAATATCTTTGCAGTTCTGTGATCTCTCTTGCCAGCTGGAAGCTGTATCTTAATGAATGCAGATGAATTAAAACTTCCATCATGTTTGGTGCTTATTAAGGAGAATGCAGGGGATGAATTAAAACTTCCATCATGTTTGGTGCTTATCATTGTCAGAAGAAAGGCTTACATAGATCTTTTGTTTCTAGAAAGCTTGGACTTTTCGGAAAGCTGTAATGTAAATGTCCAGACCCCATGATGCAAGTCTTGTACGTATATGTCAAATCAGTTGGAAAATGGTGTTTTCCAAAGCGTTGATATTAAAACCAGAGCAGAGCTTGTAGACTTTGGTTGTGAAGTTTCTCTATTCAACATATAATAATTATGCCAGTTCCGGTCCCAGCAAGAGTTGAGTTTGGCTAGAGCTTGCTAACAGTGTCAGTTTAGCAAAAATATATAACTTCGAATTGAGAGAGTTATATTTGATATTGTCTCTTCGGAGACATGATAAAATTGGAATTATACAGAGTTAAATTTGATATTTGAAATTTAAAACACGCACACAAACACTTGCAAATTGAATGTCACATGATACTGAAATTATTGGGCCAATTATTAATGTACCATTTATTATGTGGTCTTGAGACATTTCTATCATAATACACTAATACCATTTATGGCAATTACGACAGTTTGTTGTATAAGTGGTTAAGTGGGGTTGGATTCCCACTTTGTATTTGTCTTCGCTTTCTTTCGCCTTTGTTAACTGTTCAGGTAAATATCTTTCGTGGACCACTTGATTTTATTCTTTTCTTCAGAAACCAAAATTTATCATCTATCCATCTTATAACTTCCATTTTGAAAAGAGTAAGTGAATACAAGAACTGAAAAAAGTAAGTATATAGACAAATAAAAACCCTGACATCTCCTCCTCATCCTTCTTCTTATTCTTCCTCAACAATGGTCTTCCAAATAGCTCTTGTAATTGTGGAAAAAAGAAAGAACTAGAATGCAACACAATTAAATGGGTTATTATCTGGTCTGCAGCCGCGCTTTGTGTAATTCAACTTTGTGGACACTAGGCACACAGCATGCCACATAACCTATACCCTCGTGATGCAGCTGAATCTATATGCGCAAACCTTCATCACAGTTTTGAACAGAAATCATTGTATATAAAGATATGTACAACTCTTTATGTTATAAGACGCATGCCATGCACAACAAAAGGCATGGCAGAGCACCATATTAGCATTCTTGATGGACTAAGAAGCACAATCACCAAGAGGTCAAAAGCGCACAATGAACACACTAATGTCTCGACATGCAAATGCAGCACATTGGCACACAAACAGACCAAAAAATAGATCAACATTATTATTTTAGGATTACCACTTACATGGATTGAAATCAGTTTCTTCATTACCTAATATGATCTCTGTAAACTAATAATTTGTTTTAGTTAGGAATAAATGAGAAGGATTGACTGAATCTCGAGGAGTATATAATGGGCAGCACAAGACAAATCGAGGCCCAAGCTGACATTTTCAACTGGCCCTTGGGCTTTTAGCTAAAATTTCAGTCAAACTGCATCAACTCGAGTTAGGGTGTTAATCGGTTCGGTCGGTTTAAAGTTGTACCAAAACCGAACTGAACTGAACCAAGAATTCGGTTTTCGGTTTTCACATTTATCAAATAAATAACCAAAACTGAACTGAATGAACCGATTGGTTCGGTTCCGGTTCGGTTATTTTCCCTTTTTATTCTTTTATTTATTTATTTATTTTTTGCTGCTACAAACAACCGAGTTGGCTCTAGCACAAAAGGAATAAGTCAAAGCTACAAAGAATGGAAAGAAGGAAATGAAGCTTGGTTTGTAATGGAGGAAAACTCAGAGACAAAGAGAGTACAAATGAAATAAAAGAGAGAAGAGGAAGCAGTAAAGGGAAAACAAATGTCAGATGAATACAAAGAGAGTTTCAAGGCTCCGACTTTTCATTTATAGAGAATTTTTTCAAAATTTTCTTACCTATTTCTCTTGATAATTCTGTAAGATTAAAAAAACTATCATGTCTCTCTTATACACAATACTATAACATCATACATAATACTATAACCATAACTGCACTGTTTGTATCTTAATCTATCTCCACCATACCCATGTGATGATCTGAACAAGACCGAAACTTTCGATGACGATTCCACCAGTCTCGTAATTTCATCCTGCAAGAAGGTTTTTTTTTTATCAAATCATAAGTGTCAAAGTTGTCGCCATCGACATTGCTCATCTTTGATGCAAGCAAGCAAGTGAAAAGTTTTGTTTTCTTCAACAAGATTGAGTCAAACTCTGTCTTTCCTCCTCAACTTGCAAGTGGTTGGATAGAGAGAAAGAGTTAAAAAAGAGAAGAAGAAAAAAGACATTAATAAAGAGAGAGAAGTTGGGTAGGTGGAGAGAGGTGGATGAGGCTTAAATAAGATAAATAATGTAGGTTTTTTCAACTCTTTCTCTGAATGGGGCATTAAAAAAAGGAGAAAGTGGGAGTTAAGAGAGGGGGTGGGGTCGTGGGTGCATTGGAATAGGGTGAGAATTTAAATGAGAGTGGTTTCGTGGGATAAGTGGGGAATTAAATAAGAGAGAGAAAGGGTTAAGGGGATTAAAAACAAGATAAGGGGAAGGGGTTCAGTTCGATCCGATTGTTTCGGATGTGTGAAAAATAAAAACCAAACTGAACCAACTCGGTTCGGTTCGGGTTCGATTTTTCTCGGTTCGGGCTTTTTTCGGTTTGGTTCTGTCAGTTCGGTAAGCTTTCAGGAACCAATTAACACCCCTAACTCAAGTAGTATGTGTATATTTTTGGTGAAGATGATCACCTATCCCTATAGACCACATTATTTAAATATTCACTTTTAGGGTGTGTTTGGTTGCATAGAATTCTATGCCATGGGAATCCATGAGGGGACATCTACATTTTAGGCTAAATTGATATATCACTCCACATCTACCATTTGATTTTGTGATCAATAGTGGGAATGGAAGTCCCATGAACATAGAAAAAGTTGATAGTTAGTGCTGTGTAAAGTTGAAGTACCTTTGCTTAGCTTACAAACACAAAAATGCATTGTGCAATGGTATACATATATAGCATGAATATCAACCTGCTCATCAAACATCTCACTGGGAAAATTAGTACAAAAAGTCGCCAAAAATAAATTATAGAACTCATTCTTTTTAAGGATAGAATCAGGTTCGGCCCTTCGTATAGGCTTAGGCTTACGGCACCACTAAAATCAAGTTTTTAGTGTCGCCAAATTCTAGAAATATATTAACTATCAAGTCCATCTCAAATTTTTAGTGACAGTGCCACATTTGTATATTAACTATCAAGTCCATCTGTTTTTTTTTTCAGGGTATGAGCCAACTTGAAATCGAAGATGAGATTCAAGATGATTTAAAACGTGCCACTGGAGAGTTCACAAAGGAAGGATATGATGCAAATAAGTTGAACAAGATTCTGCAATTGACTGGATTTAGTGATCATGTTTATGCTGGAGCATACGTTATGGTTAATCATTATGACATTGTCTTTGATGATACAGTCATCAACCGTACAAATGAGACCCTCTAGAACTTGTGCCTGGAACTGGCAACAATGGGTGATCTCAAACTTGTTGAGCGCCCACAGAACTACACACTAGCTCCAGAATCAAGCAAGAAGATAGGTCAAATATTAAGGTTTCTTCAAATATTAAGCAAAACTACAGAGTGTACACACTAACCCTGTTGCTCTCATTCTTAGTCCAACTAGAGAGTTGTCCATCCAGGTACATTGTTGTAATTTGGTGAACTTGTCTTGTTTTCGGGTTATCGCTACTTGTTGTTGTATACAATTTTAGTGTTTATTGTGATTTGTTTGAATGTTTTGGTTTGGTGATGTGAAGTAGCTTAGCGATAGGTACACTGTTGTAAGTTTGGTGAACTTGTATAGTTTTAAGATTCTTGTAATCTGCTTGATGAGTATAGTCAATCGGAGTATATTGAGATTTACTGTGATGGTTTTACAATGCAAAGATATATAGATGTGCTTGCATAGAACTTTGATGTTTTTGCTTATAAACCTTACTGTGTTTTTTGTGTAGATACAGGAAGAGGTGAAGAAGTTTGCTTATCAAACAGGTGTGAAAGTAGTGATCGCATATGGAGGAGCACCAATGAATCAACAGGTTTACTATCTCATAATATTTATTTATAACTTTTAGAAAATGGTTCCTTGAATTGAATATTCTTTTATTAGATAATATTGGGGTAAGTTGTTGATTTATTGGATTATTATCGGCTTAAGAATGTCCAGTACTTTAGTATCTATTGTTTGTATGAATGGTTTCTTGTATTACATAGCAGTTTACACTTTAGAAGTTACTGATTGTAGGACTTGTTATTTGTATCAAATGACAATTTACGCTTTAATGAGTTCCAATTCTTCCTTGTAATCTTGTATTAAATAGCATTTTTACACTTTAGTAACTATGGATTGTGTAGGAATTGTTCCTTGTATTAATAAGCATGAAGTGCCCGTTTCTTTTTTAGTCTGCATTTAGTATTCGCTAACCCATTTGATTTTTATTTTTTATTCTTGTGTGATTTGAATGCAATTCCAACTTCCAATTGGAGTGGGAATGAAGTGTTTGTTTCACTTCTGAATAAGTTAATAAGAAGTTATAGAATCAAGGTGTTTGTACGGTGGCAGAACAAAATTAACAAGGCTAACTCGTTTAACATATATATCTGAATCAGCTAACTAAAGCATATCAAATTCACAAATAATTTCACATCCATGTTAAATATCAGGAAAGGACAGTTATATCTATAACAGAATGAATAATTTACCACTCGGACAAATTTACTCAAACATTACCATCTGGAAAACAAGCTTTGATGCTTTATTAATACATAAGAATTCTAGCCAAGTGAGAGGAGATGAATGAAACAAGCACACACTGTAAAACATTCAATTCTACATTGAAACAAAAGACAGGAATTATTAAATCGTTGCCATACTAATTGTCTGGGTATTTTCTTCACCGAGGTCCTGAGATAACTGATGGCAACATTCCACCAGAATTAGAAGAAGAGGTAACCAAATCTTCTTGTCTGTGAATAAGTGTTTGGGGAGGTGTCCAGAACCTATAGTCTAGGTCAGATTCAACATTCTTTGAGCCTTCCAAGATCTTCACCACAAGTGCCATGGAAGGTCTTCTGACAAAATCACTCTGTATGCACCATGTAGCAGTCTTTATCATTCTAACCACTTCTTCAAGATGTAATTGCATATCACTATATTTGTTAACCATTTCATACAGTCGGTCTTCTTCCGCCTTTCTCGTCAACAAACTGAGTAGATGCATACTTTCTGGAGGCTGACAACGATCAAGATTCTTACGCCCACACACCATCTCCAGAACCACAATGCCAAAGCTATACACATCTACTTTCTCCGTTATCATTGAGCTCAACCATTCAGGAGCCATATATCCTGGAGTTCCCCTCATTGTTGTAACAACATTACTCTGATCTTTCTCAATCAACTTAGATAATCCAAAATCAGAAACCTTCGCAGCAAAGTGATTGTCCAAGAGGATATTTTGGGGTTTAATGTCCAGGTGGACTATTTTCTGACTACACTCCTCGTGTAGGTAGGCTAGTCCCTTAGCTATGTCCAAAATGATTTTTCGAAGTGTTTGCCAATCAAGAGTATTAGACTCCTCATTTCCGGGGAAAATCCATTTATCCAAGGAACCATTGCACATGTACTCATAAACCAAAAGCCTATGAGATTTCTCAGCACAGAACCCAATTAGTCTTACAAGGTTAACATGGTGAATGCTGCCTATACTGACGACCTCAGCTAAGAATTCCTTCTTCCCTTGGTTGAAGCTATCGAGACACTTAACTGCAATTTTTTGTCCATTTTGCAGAATCCCTTCAAAAACTGCACCAAATCCTCCTTCCCCAAGCTTGGAATGGAAGTTCTCAGTCGCTGCTTTTAGTTCGTCATAAGAGAATCTTATTGGAATTCCGACTATTATGGACACAATCAAGAAAAGTGCAAGACTTGAACCCAATATCTTTGCAGTTCTGTGATCTCTCTTGCCAGCTGGAAGCTGTATCTTAATGAATGCAGATGAATTAAAACTTCCATCATGTTTGGTGCTTATTAAGGAGAATGCAGGGGATGAATTAAAACTTCCATCATGTTTGGTGCTTATCATTGTCAGAAGAAAGGCTTACATAGATCTTTTGTTTCTAGAAAGCTTGGACTTTTCGGAAAGCTGTAATGTAAATGTCCAGACCCCATGATGCAAGTCTTGTACGTATATGTCAAATCAGTTGGAAAATGGTGTTTTCCAAAGCGTTGATATTAAAACCAGAGCAGAGCTTGTAGACTTTGGTTGTGAAGTTTCTCTATTCAACATATAATAATTATGCCAGTTCCGGTCCCAGCAAGAGTTGAGTTTGGCTAGAGCTTGCTAACAGTGTCAGTTTAGCAAAAATATATAACTTCGAATTGAGAGAGTTATATTTGATATTGTCTCTTCGGAGACATGATAAAATTGGAATTATACAGAGTTAAATTTGATATTTGAAATTTAAAACACGCACACAAACACTTGCAAATTGAATGTCACATGATACTGAAATTATTGGGCCAATTATTAATGTACCATTTATTATGTGGTCTTGAGACATTTCTATCATAATACACTAATACCATTTATGGCAATTACGACAGTTTGTTGTATAAGTGGTTAAGTGGGGTTGGATTCCCACTTTGTATTTGTCTTCGCTTTCTTTCGCCTTTGTTAACTGTTCAGGTAAATATCTTTCGTGGACCACTTGATTTTATTCTTTTCTTCAGAAACCAAAATTTATCATCTATCCATCTTATAACTTCCATTTTGAAAAGAGTAAGTGAATACAAGAACTGAAAAAAGTAAGTATATAGACAAATAAAAACCCTGACATCTCCTCCTCATCCTTCTTCTTATTCTTCCTCAACAATGGTCTTCCAAATAGCTCTTGTAATTGTGGAAAAAAGAAAGAACTAGAATGCAACACAATTAAATGGGTTATTATCTGGTCTGCAGCCGCGCTTTGTGTAATTCAACTTTGTGGACACTAGGCACACAGCATGCCACATAACCTATACCCTCGTGATGCAGCTGAATCTATATGCGCAAACCTTCATCACAGTTTTGAACAGAAATCATTGTATATAAAGATATGTACAACTCTTTATGTTATAAGACGCATGCCATGCACAACAAAAGGCATGGCAGAGCACCATATTAGCATTCTTGATGGACTAAGAAGCACAATCACCAAGAGGTCAAAAGCGCACAATGAACACACTAATGTCTCGACATGCAAATGCAGCACATTGGCACACAAACAGACCAAAAAATAGATCAACATTATTATTTTAGGATTACCACTTACATGGATTGAAATCAGTTTCTTCATTACCTAATATGATCTCTGTAAACTAATAATTTGTTTTAGTTAGGAATAAATGAGAAGGATTGACTGAATCTCGAGGAGTATATAATGGGCAGCACAAGACAAATCGAGGCCCAAGCTGACATTTTCAACTGGCCCTTGGGCTTTTAGCTAAAATTTCAGTCAAACTGCATCAACTCGAGTTAGGGTGTTAATCGGTTCGGTCGGTTTAAAGTTGTACCAAAACCGAACTGAACTGAACCAAGAATTCGGTTTTCGGTTTTCACATTTATCAAATAAATAACCAAAACTGAACTGAATGAACCGATTGGTTCGGTTCCGGTTCGGTTATTTTCCCTTTTTATTCTTTTATTTATTTATTTATTTTTTGCTGCTACAAACAACCGAGTTGGCTCTAGCACAAAAGGAATAAGTCAAAGCTACAAAGAATGGAAAGAAGGAAATGAAGCTTGGTTTGTAATGGAGGAAAACTCAGAGACAAAGAGAGTACAAATGAAATAAAAGAGAGAAGAGGAAGCAGTAAAGGGAAAACAATGTCAGATGAATACAAAGAGAGTTTCAAGGCTCCGACTTTTCATTTATAGAGAATTTTTTCAAAATTTTCTTACCTATTTCTCTTGATAATTCTGTAAGATTAAAAAAACTATCATGTCTCTCTTATACACAATACTATAACATCATACATAATACTATAACCATAACTGCACTGTTTGTATCTTAATCTATCTCCACCATACCCATGTGATGATCTGAACAAGACCGAAACTTTCGATGACGATTCCACCAGTCTCGTAATTTCATCCTGCAAGAAGGTTTTTTTTTATCAAATCATAAGTGTCAAAGTTGTCGCCATCGACATTGCTCATCTTTGATGCAAGCAAGCAAGTGAAAAGTTTTGTTTTCTTCAACAAGATTGAGTCAAACTCTGTCTTTCCTCCTCAACTTGCAAGTGGTTGGATAGAGAGAAAGAGTTAAAAAAGAGAAGAAGAAAAAAAGACATTAATAAAGAGAGAGAAGTTGGGTAGGTGGAGAGAGGTGGATGAGGCTTAAATAAGATAAATAATGTAGGTTTTTTCAACTCTTTCTCTGAATGGGGCATTAAAAAAAGGAGAAAGTGGGAGTTAAGAGAGGGGGTGGGGTCGTGGGTGCATTGGAATAGGGTGAGAATTTAAATGAGAGTGGTTTCGTGGGATAAGTGGGGAATTAAATAAGAGAGAGAAAGGGTTAAGGGGATTAAAAACAAGATAAGGGGAAGGGGTTCAGTTCGATCCGATTGTTTCGGATGTGTGAAAAATAAAACCAAACTGAACCAACTCGGTTCGGTTCGGGTTCGATTTTTCTCGGTTCGGGCTTTTTTCGGTTTGGTTCTGTCAGTTCGGTAAGCTTTCAGGAACCAATTAACACCCCTAACTCAAGTAGTATGTGTATATTTTTGGTGAAGATGATCACCTATCCCTATAGACCACATTATTTAAATATTCACTTTTAGGGTGTGTTTGGTTGCATAGAATTCTATGCCATGGGAATCCATGAGGGGACATCTACATTTTAGGCTAAATTGATATATCACTCCACATCTACCATTTGATTTTGTGATCAATAGTGGGAATGGAAGTCCCATGAACATAGAAAAAGTTGATAGTTAGTGCTGTGTAAAGTTGAAGTACCTTTGCTTAGCTTACAAACACAAAAATGCATTGTGCAATGGTATACATATATAGCATGAATATCAACCTGCTCATCAAACATCTCACTGGGAAATTAGTACAAAAAGTCGCCAAAAATAAATTATAGAACTCATTCTTTTTAAGGATAGAATCAGGTTCGGCCCTTCGTATAGGCTTAGGCTTAGGGCACCACTAAAATCAAGTTTTTAGTGTCGCCAAATTCTAGAAATATATTAACTATCAAGTCCATCTCAAATTTTTAGTGACAGTGCCACATTTGTATATTAACTATCAAGTCCATCTGTTTTTTTTTTCAGGGTATGAGCCAACTTGAAATCGAAGATGAGATTCAAGATGATTTAAAACGTGCCACTGGAGAGTTCACAAAGGAAGGATATGATGCAAATAAGTTGAACAAGATTCTGCAATTGACTGGATTTAGTGATCATGTTTATGCTGGAGCATACGTTATGGTTAATCATTATGACATTGTCTTTGATGATACAGTCATCAACCGTACAAATGAGACCCTCTAGAACTTGTGCCTGGAACTGGCAACAATGGGTGATCTCAAACTTGTTGAGCGCCCACAGAACTACACACTAGCTCCAGAATCAAGCAAGAAGATAGGTCAAATATTAAGGTTTCTTCAAATATTAAGCAAAACTACAGAGTGTACACACTAACCCTGTTGCTCTCATTCTTAGTCCAACTAGAGAGTTGTCCATCCAGGTACATTGTTGTAATTTGGTGAACTTGTCTTGTTTTCGGGTTATCGCTACTGTTGTTGTATACAATTTTAGTGTTTATTGTGATTTGTTTGAATGTTTTGGTTTGGTGATGTGAAGTAGCTTAGCGATAGGTACACTGTTGTAAGTTTGGTGAACTTGTATAGTTTTAAGATTCTTGTAATCTGCTTGATGAGTATAGTCAATCGGAGTATATTGAGATTTACTGTGATGGTTTTACAATGCAAAGATATATAGATGTGCTTGCATAGAACTTTGATGTTTTTGCTTATAAACCTTACTGTGTTTTTGTGTAGATACAGGAAGAGGTGAAGAAGTTTGCTTATCAAACAGGTGTGAAAGTAGTGATCGCATATGGAGGAGCACCAATGAATCAACAGGTTTACTATCTCATAATATTTATTTTATAACTTTTAGAAAATGGTTCCTTGAATTGAATATTCTTTTATTAGATAATATTGGGGTAAGTTGTTGATTTATTGGATTATTATCGGCTTAAGAATGTCCAGTACTTTAGTATCTATTGTTTGTATGAATGGTTTCTTGTATTACATAGCAGTTTACACTTTAGAAGTTACTGATTGTAGGACTTGTTATTTGTATCAAATGACAATTTACGCTTTAATGAGTTCCAATTCTTCCTTGTAATCTTGTATTAAATAGCATTTTTACACTTTAGTAACTATGGATTGTGTAGGAATTGTTCCTTGTATTAATAAGCATGAAGTGCCCGTTTCTTTTTTTAGTCTGCATTTAGTATTCGCTAACCCATTTGATTTTTATTTTTTATTCTTTGTGTGATTTGAATGCAATTCCAACTTCCAATTGGAGTGGGAATGAAGTGTTTGTTTCACTTCTGAATAAGTTAATAAGAAGTTATAGAATCAAGGGTGTTTGTACGGTGGCAGAACAAAATTAACAAGGCTAACTCGTTTAACATATATATCTGAATCAGCTAACTAAAGCATATCAAATTCACAAATAATTTCACATCCATGTTAAATATCAGGAAAGGACAGTTATATCTATAACAGAATGAATAATTTACCACTCGGACAAATTTACTCAAACATTACCATCTGGAAAACAAGCTTTGATGCTTTATTAATACATAAGAATTCTAGCCAAGTGAGAGGAGATGAATGAAACAAGCACACACTGTAAAACATTCAATTCTACATTGAAACAAAAGACAGGAATTATTAAATCGTTGCCATACTAATTGTCTGGGTATTTTCTTCACCGAGGTCCTGAGATAACTGATGGCAACATTCCACCAGAATTAGAAGAAGAGGTAACCAAATCTTCTTGTCTGTGAATAAGTGTTTGGGGAGGTGTCCAGAACCTATAGTCTAGGTCAGATTCAACATTCTTTGAGCCTTCCAAGATCTTCACCACAAGTGCCATGGAAGGTCTTCTGACAAAATCACTCTGTATGCACCATGTAGCAGTCTTTATCATTCTAACCACTTCTTCAAGATGTAATTGCATATCACTATATTTGTTAACCATTTCATACAGTCGGTCTTCTTCCGCCTTTCTCGTCAACAAACTGAGTAGATGCATACTTTCTGGAGGCTGACAACGATCAAGATTCTTACGCCCACACACCATCTCCAGAACCACAATGCCAAAGCTATACACATCTACTTTCTCCGTTATCATTGAGCTCAACCATTCAGGAGCCATATATCCTGGAGTTCCCCTCATTGTTGTAACAACATTACTCTGATCTTTCTCAATCAACTTAGATAATCCAAAATCAGAAACCTTCGCAGCAAAGTGATTGTCCAAGAGGATATTTTGGGGTTTAATGTCCAGGTGGACTATTTTCTGACTACACTCCTCGTGTAGGTAGGCTAGTCCCTTAGCTATGTCCAAAATGATTTTTCGAAGTGTTTGCCAATCAAGAGTATTAGACTCCTCATTTCCGGGGAAAATCCATTTATCCAAGGAACCATTGCACATGTACTCATAAACCAAAAGCCTATGAGATTTCTCAGCACAGAACCCAATTAGTCTTACAAGGTTAACATGGTGAATGCTGCCTATACTGACGACCTCAGCTAAGAATTCCTTCTTCCCTTGGTTGAAGCTATCGAGACACTTAACTGCAATTTTTTGTCCATTTTGCAGAATCCCTTCAAAAACTGCACCAAATCCTCCTTCCCCAAGCTTGGAATGGAAGTTCTCAGTCGCTGCTTTTAGTTCGTCATAAGAGAATCTTATTGGAATTCCGACTATTATGGACACAATCAAGAAAAGTGCAAGACTTGAGCCCAATATCTTTGCAGTTCTGTGATCTCTCTTGCCAGCTGGAAGCTGTATCTTAATGAATGCAGATGAATTAAAACTTCCATCATGTTTGGTGCTTATTAAGGAGAATGCAGGGGATGAATTAAAACTTCCATCATGTTTGGTGCTTATCATTGTCAGAAGAAAGGCTTACATAGATCTTTTGTTTCTAGAAAGCTTGGACTTTTCGGAAAGCTGTAATGTAAATGTCCAGACCCCATGATGCAAGTCTTGTACGTATATGTCAAATCAGTTGGAAAATGGTGTTTTCCAAAGCGTTGATATTAAAACCAGAGCAGAGCTTGTAGACTTTGGTTGTGAAGTTTCTCTATTCAACATATAATAATTATGCCAGTTCCGGTCCCAGCAAGAGTTGAGTTTGGCTAGAGCTTGCTAACAGTGTCAGTTTAGCAAAAATATATAACTTCGAATTGAGAGAGTTATATTTGATATTGTCTCTTCGGAGACATGATAAAATTGGAATTATACAGAGTTAAATTTGATATTTGAAATTTAAAACACGCACACAAACACTTGCAAATTGAATGTCACATGATACTGAAATTATTGGGCCAATTATTAATGTACCATTTATTATGTGGTCTTGAGACATTTCTATCATAATACACTAATACCATTTATGGCAATTACGACAGTTTGTTGTATAAGTGGTTAAGTGGGGTTGGATTCCCACTTTGTATTTGTCTTCGCTTTCTTTCGCCTTTGTTAACTGTTCAGGTAAATATCTTTCGTGGACCACTTGATTTTATTCTTTTCTTCAGAAACCAAAATTTATCATCTATCCATCTTATAACTTCCATTTTGAAAAGAGTAAGTGAATACAAGAACTGAAAAAAGTAAGTATATAGACAAATAAAAACCCTGACATCTCCTCCTCATCCTTCTTCTTATTCTTCCTCAACAATGGTCTTCCAAATAGCTCTTGTAATTGTGGAAAAAAGAAAGAACTAGAATGCAACACAATTAAATGGGTTATTATCTGGTCTGCAGCCGCGCTTTGTGTAATTCAACTTTGTGGACACTAGGCACACAGCATGCCACATAACCTATACCCTCGTGATGCAGCTGAATCTATATGCGCAAACCTTCATCACAGTTTTGAACAGAAATCATTGTATATAAAGATATGTACAACTCTTTATGTTATAAGACGCATGCCATGCACAACAAAAGGCATGGCAGAGCACCATATTAGCATTCTTGATGGACTAAGAAGCACAATCACCAAGAGGTCAAAAGCGCACAATGAACACACTAATGTCTCGACATGCAAATGCAGCACATTGGCACACAAACAGACCAAAAAATAGATCAACATTATTATTTTAGGATTACCACTTGCATGGATTGAAATCACTTTCTTCATTACCTAATATGATCTCTGTAAACTAATAATTTGTTTTAGTTAGGAATAAATGAGAAGGATTGACTGAATCTCGAGGAGTATATAATGGGCAGCACAAGACAAATCGAGGCCCAAGCTGACATTTTCAACTGGCCCTTGGGATTTTAGCTAAAATTTCAGTCAAACTGCATCAACTCGAGTTAGGGTGTTAATCGGTTCGGTCGGTTTAAAGTTGTACCAAAACCGAACTGAACTGAACCAAGAATTCGGTTTTCGGTTTTCACATTTATCAAATAAATAACCAAAACTGAACTGAATGAACCGATTGGTTCGGTTCCGGTTCGGTTATTTTCCCTTTTTATTCTTTTATTTATTTATCTATTTTTTGCTGCTACAAACAACCGAGTTGGCTCTAGCACAAAAGGAATAAGTCAAAGCTACAAAGAATGGAAAGAAGGAAATGAAGCTTGGTTTGTAATGGAGGAAAACTCAGAGACAAAGAGAGTACAAATGAAATAAAAGAGAGAAGAGGAAGCAGTAAAGGGAAAACAAATGTCAGATGAATACAAAGAGAGTTTCAAGGCTCCGACTATTCATTTATAGAGAATTTTTTCAAAATTTTCTTGCCTATTTCTCTTGATAATTCTATAAGATTAAAAAAACTATCATGTCTCTCTTATACACAATACTATAACATCATACATAATACTATAACCATAACTGCACTGTTTGTATCTTAATCTATCTCCACCATACCCATGTGATGATCTGAACAAGACCGAAACTTTCGATGACGATTCCACCAGTCTCGTAATTTCATCCTGCAAGAAGGTTTTTTTTTATCAAATCATAAGTGTCAAAGTTGTCGCCATCGACATTGCTCATCTTTGATGCAAGCAAGCAAGTGAAAAGTTTTGTTTTCTTCAACAAGATTGAGTCAAACTCTGTCTTTCCTCCTCAACTTGCAAGTGGTTGGATAGAGAGAAAGAGTTAAAAAAGAGAAGAAGAAAAAAGACATTAATAAAGAGAGAGAAGTTGGGTAGGTGGAGAGAGGTGGATGAGGCTTAAATAAGATAAATAATGTAGGTTTTTTCAACTCTTTCTCTGAATGGGGCATTAAAAAAAGGAGAAAGTGGGAGTTAAGAGAGGGGGTGGGGTCGTGGGTGCATTGGAATAGGGTGAGAATTTAAATGAGAGTGGTTTCGTGGGATAAGTGGGGAATTAAATAAGAGAGAGAAAGGGTTAAGGGGATTAAAAACAAGATAAGGGGAAGGGGTTCAGTTCGATCCGATTGTTTCGGATGTGTGAAAAATAAAAACCAAACTGAACCAACTCGGTTCGGTTCGGGTTCGATTTTTCTCGGTTCGGGCTTTTTTCGGTTTGGTTCTGTCAGTTCGGTAAGCTTTCAGGAACCAATTAACACCCCTAACTCAAGTAGTATGTGTATATTTTTGGTGAAGATGATCACCTATCCCTATAGACCACATTATTTAAATATTCACTTTTAGGGTGTGTTTGGTTGCATAGAATTCTATGCCATGGGAATCCATGAGGGGACATCTACATTTTAGGCTAAATTGATATATCACTCCACATCTACCATTTGATTTTGTGATCAATAGTGGGAATGGAAGTCCCATGAACATAGAAAAAGTTGATAGTTAGTGCTGTGTAAAGTTGAAGTACCTTTGCTTAGCTTACAAACACAAAAATGCATTGTGCAATGGTATACATATATAGCATGAATATCAACCTGCTCATCAAACATCTCACTGGGAAAATTAGTACAAAAAGTCGCCAAAAATAAATTATAGAACTCATTCTTTTAAGGATAGAATCAGGTTCGGCCCTTCGTATAGGCTTAGGCTTAGGGCACCACTAAAATCAAGTTTTTAGTGTCGCCAAATTCTAGAAATATATTAACTATCAAGTCCATCTCAAATTTTTAGTGACAGTGCCACATTTGTATATTAACTATCAAGTCCATCTGTTTTTTTTTTCAGGGTATGAGCCAACTTGAAATCGAAGATGAGATTCAAGATGATTTAAAACGTGCCACTGGAGAGTTCACAAAGGAAGGATATGATGCAAATAAGTTGAACAAGATTCTGCAATTGACTGGATTTAGTGATCATGTTTATGCTGGAGCATACGTTATGGTTAATCATTATGACATTGTCTTTGATGATACAGTCATCAACCGTACAAATGAGACCCTCTAGAACTTGTGCCTGGAACTGGCAACAATGGGTGATCTCAAACTTGTTGAGCGCCCACAGAACTACACACTAGCTCCAGAATCAAGCAAGAAGATAGGTCAAATATTAAGGTTTCTTCAAATATTAAGCAAAACTACAGAGTGTACACACTAACCCTGTTGCTCTCATTCTTAGTCCAACTAGAGAGTTGTCCATCCAGGTACATTGTTGTAATTTGGTGAACTTGTCTTGTTTTCGGGTTATCGCTACTTGTTGTTGTATACAATTTTAGTGTTTATTGTGATTTGTTTGAATGTTTTGGTTTGGTGATGTGAAGTAGCTTAGCGATAGGTACACTGTTGTAAGTTTGGTGAACTTGTATAGTTTTAAGATTCTTGTAATCTGCTTGATGAGTATAGTCAATCGGAGTATATTGAGATTTACTGTGATGGTTTTACAATGCAAAGATATATAGATGTGCTTGCATAGAACTTTGATGTTTTTGCTTATAAACCTTACTGTGTTTTTTGTGTAGATACAGGAAGAGGTGAAGAAGTTTGCTTATCAAACAGGTGTGAAAGTAGTGATCGCATATGGAGGAGCACCAATGAATCAACAGGTTTACTATCTCATAATATTTATTTTATAACTTTTAGAAAATGGTTCCTTGAATTGAATATTCTTTTATTAGATAATATTGGGGTAAGTTGTTGATTTATTGGATTATTATCGGCTTAAGAATGTCCAGTACTTTAGTATCTATTGTTTGTATGAATGGTTTCTTGTATTACATAGCAGTTTACACTTTAGAAGTTACTGATTGTAGGACTTGTTATTTGTATCAAATGACAATTTACGCTTTAATGAGTTCCAATTCTTCCTTGTAATCTTGTATTAAATAGCATTTTTACACTTTAGTAACTATGGATTGTGTAGGAATTGTTCCTTGTATTTAATAGCAGCTTCATACTGGTGAACTGAACTGGATTTCAAAATTTGTTATTGGCCCCACTACTGTCGGAGGCATTCAAGAGCTTTTAAGATTGGTGTTGACACCTTTAATTTTCGTTTACTATCCAGCAACAGGTTTTCAGGCTGATTATGACACTAGAGTTGGTTTTTATGTGATAGATTGCAACTACCCAACTAGAGAAAATGAAGACGTTCAATAGAAACTTAGAACACTAACATTTATATCTCTATGGTAAACACCTATGCCATGCCAATTGTCACGCTCCGATTTTTAAATAACATAAATTAATAGATTGTCAAAAAACCAAGGCACGTCAGAACAAATTAAATGGTACAGTCATGAAGCAGTAAATGAAATAATAACCTTCCTCAAAATTCTTTCTCTCAAAATGAGGTCCACAATTATAAGTAAATGAAAATTATATTAATCAATTCCCAAATAAATCTCTGACAAAAACTGAGCATTTATAACTAAACCCTACATCTGATTACCTAGGAATAATAATAATAAAGATCTGACAAAAAAAAAACGTGTAGACTTCTCAGCTATCGCCATGCAGCTATTACACTCTTGCGCTCCAATTAACACTGATAGGTCTCTGGGGCTACGCTCATTAAGAACCCACACAAATTTGTAAAACAATACAAAATCTGGGTTAGTATATTAATACTGGTGTGAGCAAACTTACAAATCGAGACAATTAAATATTCAAAAAAAATGCATTTCACCTTGAGGAAGACAGGTAGTTCTCATTGAAGATTCGAATGAGCTGTTAGTTTCTTCCCTCAAGGCTAACTTAATACATGCTAAAATAATTCGTACACAATTTCATGTTATGATCAATTCAATGGTTTTATTTATTTTTCCTAATTCTTGGCTTCTTTTCCACAATCGCACTCTCCTCCTCTGCCGAACACGCCTCACCCAAGTGTGCCTCCCTTGCCCTCGAAGCCACTCGGAGTGTACATGACCCAAGTGGGGTGCCACATCGAGTGTCATGTCATCTCACCCGAAGTTCGATACTTGGCAAGTATTTCCTAAATCTACACGTACTACCGAACTCACATGGAACGGCGTACCGATATGCAAGCAAGTCTGCATACCCATAATTTATATCACACGTATACAATCAAGTCTGTATACAAAATAATTTTTTTTTTTGAGTTGTGGAAAAGAGCATTACCAAGTATTTATATTTTTCTAACAGAAATCACATAGCCATGGCCGTAGCCATCACATCTTTTTCTTTCTTACAGATATCATATTTGTTTTCCCTTACAGATATCACATCACATACAATAAAGAAAAAAACCCTTCCCAAGGTTTTCTACAGAGATCACATCTGTTGTCAGTACTCTGTAGTATCATCTAAGGTTGTCACATCACCACTTGTCAAGGTAAAAAAAAATGTGCATTGTAAATCACACGAGGTTTCATTTCCCTTCCCGCAATTTTTTAAAAAAGAAATTACCGCAACAAAATTAGGATACTTATTTCCTTTCATTTCAATTTCCAGTTATAATGACTAAACTTTTTTTTATTTTTTACATGGATGTCCATTCAACCAGACACTATCACCTAGCTCCATAGTCATTCATACTATCACCTCCATTAAAGATGTAAAACAAGTCGAGATGTCAAATCGGTTTTTCATATGTAAATCAAACCAAAATGTCAAATCGATTTTTCCTCCATTAAAGATGTAAATCAACTCACGATGTCAAATCGGTTTTTCATTAAAGATGTAAATCAACGATGTCAAATCGGTTTTTCATTAAAGATATAAATCAAACCAAACTGTCAAATCGGTTTTTCCTCCATTAAAGATGTAAATCCAATCAAGATGTCAAGGGAATCGTATTTACAATGGGAAAAAATATATTGAAGAAGGATAGAGTTTTACTCACAATTTTTTTTTTCTTTGCAAAGATCCAAAAGTTCTTCCTTCAAAGCGTCTCCCACCTTTTTAAACGTAAGTTTTTTTTTTTTTTTTTGTGTATGCAAAGAGAAAAAAAGAGGGCTAGGGTTTCTTTTTAAATGAATTTTTTTTATTAGGATTTCATTAGCTAAACACAACCATCGCTCACCTCTTACCCACCCCCAGCCTAAACCTAGGTCCTAAATTAAAATCATAAAATATAATTATTTGTAACTATTACCAATTAATAAATACTATCAATAAATAAATATTATTAACTTCTAAGATAATAAAAAAAATATATTGGTAAGTGAATTGGGTGAGTATTACAATATACACACCTTAAAAGAATCTCGTCCCGAGATTCGGTAGGATAAGGGTTAGGCGAATAATGGGTGCATATGTTTTTTCACATTTTATATTGGTTATAGGACAATTATTTTTGTTGGAATAAAGACAAATGATGGTTTGGTTTAGTTTTGCACTATGAGTTATGTAGTTGAAAATTTGGTTAATAACATTTTTTATTATTTATTTTTGAACATATATTAAGGTAACTTGAGAACTTATATCATTCATACAAGATATAATTAAGAGTAATGTGAGATGAAATTTTGTATGACATATTATATTGTTACGATGAAGTTATATGTACATAAATTAGAAACATTATTGGTATGTGAGATGAAATTTTTTGTTATTCTTCATTGGAAGACTATTTAGTACATGTTTATCCCATCATGTCCCGTCTCGTCTCGAAACCATTTGGGATAGGACGGGATTGGGATGAGGTTTATCCCGTCACGAACGGGATGGGATAGGGATGAGGTCCATCTCGTCCCATTCTATCCTGTGCCTATTCTTTCTTTTTCTTAGAAATTTTAGTTTTTGGTTTATGCCTTTGGGGTTTGTTAATGAAATTCTTGGTCCATGTGCTATATGTGGGATGGGTTGTAGCTTATTTTATCCATCTACAACTTCATAAAATTGTTAAATTCTATTTTTATTGTCATGAGGAAAGGCAGGGACAGTAGTATTTAGAGGAGACTGCTTCACTACACTGACAATGGTACTTGTAGAGATTTTTTTGCTCATGTGGCTGGTGTAGTAGGGTGTTTGTAACAGAGCATCCAAATTAACCAAGCCACAAACTCTGCGATTAGGTGATTGACACCAATTGAGAGAGTGGTTTGATTTGTCTGTGACCTTGTCTCACTTGTGTTGGGCGATTTTTTATGGGCGATGAGTTGGTCTAAGTTAGTGGTGACAATGGGTCGTGTCGTGTCAAAATAAAATTTCGTATCAACTTGTCAAACCCAAACCCGACCCATTTTGTAATCATGTCAAAGATGTCAAACCCAAACCCAACCGTTTTTGAGCCGCTTTGACACGTTTGATCACCCTAACTACTTTTAAGGCAGTGTTTCTGACCGTGCCAAAGCCATTTTTTAAAGTTTATGCATACTTTTAAGTTCAATTTTGGCACGGTTTTATTTTTATGATTGGCTCTGTTACTAAACTGTCACGACTCGATTCTCATGACACCTAAATATCTCGAAAATCGAGACGCGTTATCAAAACCTAAAAATTTTTCCCATTTATTTACGTTACTTGTCAATGGTTACACTTGTTAGCACATGATATGATAAACTAAAGGCAACGACTACACCACCATATATGTTATCTCACACCACCATGTACTTTTTTTTTCTACTAATCCACACTACCCAAAAAATAGTTTTTGAAAACATAGTAACATAAAAACAGGGTAACTTTCAACCAATTTAAACCCTCAATTGAGATCGATTTCCAAGCTCATCAAAACATGAAAATTGTATTAGTCTGAGTTATCTAATAAACACAATTTGAATCAATTTAAAATGTTTTGAAATGAGCAAGTTATGGTCATTTTACCTAAAGTCGTGTAAATCTGTCTCGCAATGAAAATGGGGTAGTGTCCCTGACTTTCGGCCAACTTATATGCTCGATTGAGACCGATTCTCATGCTCATATAAACATAAAAGTTGTAATACTATGAGATATATAATAAACACAATTTGAATCACATGAAAATGTTTTGAAATGAGCAAGTTATGGTCATTTTACTAAAGTCGCACAAATTTGTCTCGCAATGAAAACGGGTAGTGTCTCTGACTTTCGGCCAACTTATATGCTAGATTGAGATCGATTCTCAAGCTCAAAAACAGACGAAAATTTATACTATGAGTTATCTAATAAACACAATTTGAATCAGTTGAAAATGTTTTGAAATGAGCAAGTTATGGTAATTTTACTAAAGTCACGCAAATCTTTCCAAAAAAAGGTATGTTTCACCCATTTGTCCAGACCTATGCGAGGATAAGCCTAACCTCGCCTAGATCAATGCGAGGGTTTTGCCAAAACCTAGCCTAGACCAATGTGAGGTTATGCTTATCCTCGCATAGGTTTGGCGAATGGGTGAAAACAAACCTTTTTTTCCAGACAAATTTGCGCGACTTTAGTTAAAATGACCATAACTTACTCATTTCAAAAAAATTTCAAGTGATTCAAATTGTGTTTATTAGATAACTCATAATACTACAAGTTTTGTGTTTGATGAGCTTGAGAATCGTCTCAATCAAGGCATATAATTTAGTCCAAAAGTCAGAGACATTTACCCCCGTTTCGATTGCGAGACAGATTTATGCGACTTAAGTAAATTACCATAACTTCTCATTTCAAATGATTCAAAATGTGTTTATTAGATAACTCAGAGTACCACAATTTTCTTGTTTTGATGAGCTTGAGAATCGGTCTCAATTGAGGGTTAAATTGGTCGAAAATTACCATGTTTTTATGTTACTGTTGAAATCAACGTGGTGAAGCAATCAAATGGGGGAGAGAGTGGAGCCTGTGTGAAGCAATCCAACCAATCGAATTGGCGAGATAATGGAGCAGCAAGAGAAGGGGAGAGAGCTATCAAACCAATCAAATGGGGGGAGAGAGTGGAGCAGAGATGGAAGATTCAATTAGGACAGAGAGGGAAAATTTTGATTTTGAATGGGGGAAAGAGTGGATGCCTGTTTATATTGGTGGTGTGGGAGAGTGTAATAGTGTGAGACAACATATTTGGTGGTGTGATGATAGTGATGAAGTCAACTCAGAATCTGAGGTTGGTCCACAAGCAGTGAGCAGAGATTTTGATCTAGGGCTACGTAAGAAGGAGAGAATAGAGGAGAAGTACAAAAGTAAGGTTGGCGTTTCCCCCGGGCATGCGTCGTTAGTGAATTAGGACAGTTTCTTTCATGGTTTGTTTAGCTATGTCTAATGTCCACTAGTTTTCTTTCATGGTAAAGTCGTCATGTACCCCAAAGGTGTATCAGATTTTTATCAAGTAAT
>QNQO01002702.1:0-87522 GCA_003290165.1 Berberis thunbergii | reverse complement strand
AGGTCATTTGGTTACTAAAATGCTTGTATTATCGGATTGCACCAAATTGGCCTCCAATTGAGCCTACAACGTACAAACAAGTTTTCCTTCTACATTAAGCACAACCGAACTTGTTGTAGAGTCAAACATGTTCCATTTTTTGTTATTATGGTGCCACGAAAGTTTTGAAGTAAAACAGATGTCATTTGGTCATCAAATCCTTGTATTCTCAGATTGCACCAAAATTGGCCTCTAATTAAGTCTAAAACGTACAAACTAGTTTTCCTTCTTCGTTAGGGACAACCGAACTTGTTTGTTTTTTCAAAGATGTTCCATTTGTCGTCATTAGGTGCACGTGAGGTAGGATTCAAATGGAGGTCATTTGGTCACTCAAATCCTTGTATTCTTGGATTGCACCCAAATTGGCCTCCAATTCAACCTACAACGTACAACGAATTTTCCTTCTAATTAAGCAGAACCAAACTTGTTTTGTCGAGTCAAACATGTTCCGTTTGTTGGTATATAGTCACGCGAGGTTAGGATTCAAAAGAGGTCATTTGGTCCTCAAATCCATGTATTCTTGGATTGCACCCAAATTGGTCTCCAATTGACCTAAAACGTACAAACGAGTTTCCTTCTTCGTTAAGCACAACGACCTTGTTTGTAGCGTCAAACATGTTTCATTTGTCATTATTATGGTGCAACACAAGGTTAGTTCAAACGGAAGTCATTTGGTCACTCAAATCCTTGTATTATCAGATTGCACCCAAATTGGTCTCCAATTGAGACTAAAAGTACAAATGAGTTTTCCTTCTTCGTTAAGCACAACCGAACTTGTTTGTAGAGTGAAAAAAGTTCCATTTGTCGCTATTATGGTTACGTGGGTTAGGATTCGAACGGAGGTCATTTGGTTACTCAAATCCTTGTATTCTCGAATTGCACCCAAATTGGCCTCCAATTTGAGCCTAAAACGTACAAACGAGTTTTCCTTCTTCGTTAAGCACAACCGAACTTGTTTGTTTGAGTTAAATATGTTCCATTTGTCTTAATTATGGTGCCACATGAGGTTAGGATTCAAACGGAGGTCATGTGGTTACTCAAATCCTTATATTCTCGATTGCACCCAAATTGGACTCCAATTGAACCAACACGTACAAAAGAGTTTTCCTTTTTCGTTAAGGACAACCGAACTTGTTTGTTGAGTCAAAAATGTTCCATTGTCATTATTATGGTGCCACGTGAGTTAGAATTCAAACAGAGGTCATTTGGTCACTCAAATCCTTGTATTATCAGATTGCACCCAAATTGGCCTCCAATTGAGCCTACAACGTACAAACGAGTTTTCCTTTTTCGTTCAGGACAACCGAATTTGTTTGTTTTTCAACATGTTCCATTTTATGTTATTTTGGCGCCACGTGAGGTTAGGATTCAAACGGAGGCATTTAGTCCATTCAAATCCTTGTATTCTCGGATTCACCCAATTGGCCCCCAATTGATTCCAAATGTACAAACGGGTTTTTCCATTTTCGTTAAGGTACAACCGAACGTGTTTGTTGAGTCAACATGTTCCATTTGTTGTTATTTATGGTTCCACCTGAGGTTTAGGATTCAAAGGAGGTCATTTAGTTCACTCAATCTTTGTATTCTCGAATTCACCCAAATTGGCCTCCAATTGATCCTACAATGTACAAATGAGTTTTCCCCTTTTCCTGAAGCACAACCCGAAGTTTTTCTGTTGAGTCAAAACATGTTTTCATTTGTCGTTATTAATGGTTCCACGTGAGGTTAGGATTCGAACGGAGGTCGTTTGGGTCACGTAAATCCCTTGTATTCCTGGATTGCACCCAAATTTTCCTCAATTGAGCCTACAGCGTACAAACGAGTTTTCCTTCTTCGTTAAGCACAACCGAAGTTTTTGCTTTGTCAAACACGTTCATTTGTCATTATAATGGTTCCACTTGAGGTTAGATCAAACGGAGGTCATTTGGTTACTAAAATCCTTGTATTCTCGGATTGCACCCAAATTAGCCTCCAATTGAACCAACAACGTACAGAGTTTTCCTTTTTTGTTAAGGACAACCGAACTTGTTTGTTGAGTCAAAAATGTTCCATTGTCATTATTATGGTGCCACGTGAGGTTAGAATTCAAACAGAGGGTCATTTGGTCACTCAAATCCTTGTATTATCCGATTGCACCCAAATTGGCCTCCAATTGAGCTTACAACGTACAAACGAGTTTTCCTTTTTCGTTCGGGACAACCGAATTTGTTTGTTTTGTCAAACAAGTTCCATTTTATGTTATTTTGGGTGCACGTGAGGTTAGGATTCAAACGGAGGTCATTTGGTCATTCAAATCCTTGTATTCTCGGATTGCACCCAATTGGCCTCCAATTGATCCTACAATGTACAAACGAGTTTTCCTTTTTCGTTAAGCACAACCGAACTTGTTTGTTGAGTCAAATATGTTCCATTTGTTGTTATCATGGTGCCACCTGAGGTTAGGATTCAAACAGAGGTCATTTAGTCACTCAAATCTTTGTATTCTCGAATTGCACCCAAATTGGCCTCCAATTGATCCTACAATGTACAAATGAGTTTTCCCTTTTCCTGAAGCACAACCGAAGTTGTTTGTTGAGCCAAACATTTTTCATTTGTCATTATTATGGTTCCACGTGAGGTTAGGATTCGAACGGAGGTCGTTTGGCTACGTAAATCCCTGTATTCTCGGATTGCACCCAAATTTTCCTCCAATTGAGCCTACAGCGTACAAACGAGTTTTCCTTCTTCGTTAAGCACAACCGGACTTGTTTGCTTTGTCAAACACGTTCCATTTATCATTATAATGGTGCCACATGAGGTTAGGATTCAAACGGAGGTCATTTGGTTACTAAAATGCTTGTATTCTCGGATTGCACCCAAATTGGCCTCCAATTGAGCCTACAACGTACAAACAAGTTTTCCTTCTACATTAAGCACAACCGAACTTGTTGTAGAGTCAAACATGTTCCATTTTTTGTTATTATGGTGCCACGAAAGTTTTGAAGTAAAACAGATGTCATTTGGTCAATCAAATCCTTGTATTCTCAGATTGCACCAAAATTGGCCTCTAATTAAGTCTAAAACGTACAAACTAGTTTTCCTTCTTCGTTAGGGACAACCGAACTTGTTTGTTTTTTCAAACATGTTCCATTTGTCGTCATTAGGGTGCCACGTGAGGTAAGGATTCAAATGGAGGTCATTTGGTCACTCAAATCCTTGTATTCTTGGATTGCACCCAAATTGGCCTCCAATTCAACCTACAACGTACAACGAATTTTCCTTCTACATTAAGCAGAACCAAACTTGTTTGTCGAGTCAAACATGTTCCGTTTGTTGGTATATAGTGTCACGCGAGGTTAGGATTCAAAAAGAGGTCATTTGGTCCCTCAAATCCATGTATTCTTGGATTGCACCCAAATTGGTCTCCAATTGACCTAAAACGTACAAACGAGTTTTCCTTCTTCGTTAAGCACAACCGACCTTGTTTGTAGAGTCAAACATGTTTCATTTGTCATTATTATGGTGCAACACAAGGTTAGGATTCAAACGGAAGTCATTTGGTCACTCAAATCCTTGTATTATCAGATTGCACCCAAATTGGTCTCCAATTGAGACTAAAATGTACAAATGAGTTTTCCTTCTTCGTTAAGCACAACCGAACTTGTTTGTAGAGTGAAAAAATTCCATTTGTCGCTATTATGGTTCCACGTGGGGTTAGGATTCGAACGGAGGTCATTTGGTCACTCAAATCCTTGTATTCTCGAATTGCACCCAAATTGGCCTCCAATTTGAGCCTAAAACGTACAAACGAGTTTTCCTTCTTCGTTAAGCACAACCGAACTTGTTTGTTGAGTTAAATATGTTCCATTTGTCTTAATTATGGTGCCACATGAAGTTAGGATTCAAACGGAGGTCATGTGGTTACTCAAATCCTTATATTCTCGGATTGCACCCAAATTGGACTCCAATTGAACCAACAACGTACAAAGAGTTTTCCTTTTTCGTTAAGGACAACCGAACTTGTTTGTTGAGTCAAAAATGTTCCATTTGTCATTATTATGGTGCCACGTGAGGTTAGAATTCAAACAGAGGTCATTTGGTCACTCAAATCCTTGTATTATCAGATTGCACCCAAATTGGCCTCCAATTGAGCCTACAACGTACAAACGAGTTTTCCTTTTTCGTTCAGGACAACCGAATTTGTTTGTTTTTTCAAACATGTTCCATTTTATGTTATTTTGGCGCCACGTGAGGTTAGGATTCAAACGGAGGTCATTTAGTCATTCAAATCCTTGTATTCTCGGATTGCACCCAAATTGGCCTCCAATTGATCCTACAATGTACAAACGAGTTTTCCTTTTTCGTTAAGCACAACCGAACTTGTTTGTTGAGTCAAAATGTTCCATTTGTTGTTATCATGGTGCCACCTGAGGTTAGGATTCAAACGGAGGTCATTTAGTCACTCAAATCTTTGTATTCTCGAATTGCACCCAAATTGGCCTCCAATTGATCCTACAATGTACAAATGAGTTTTCCCTTTTCCTGAAGCACAACCGAAGTTGTTTGTTGAGTCAAACATTTTTCATTTGTCATTATTATGGTTCCACGTGAGGTTAGGATTCGAACGGAGGTCGTTTGGTCACGTAAATCCCTGTATTCTCGGATTGCACCCAAATTTTCCTCCAATTGAGCCTACAACGTACAAACGAGTTTTCCTTCTTCGTTAAGCACAACCGAACTTGTTTGCTTTGTCAACACGTTCCATTTTTCGTTATAAGGGTGCCACGTGAGGTCAGGATTCAAATGGAGGTCATTTGGTCACTCAAATCCTTGTATTCTTGGATTGCACCCAAATTGGCCTCCAATTCAGCCTACAACGTACAACGAATTTTCCTTCTACATTAAGCAGAACCAAACTTGTTTGTCGAGTCAAACATGTTCCGTTTGTTGGTATATAGTGTCACGCGAGGTTAGGATTCAAAAAAGAGGGCATTTGGTCCCTCAAATCCATGTATTCTTGGATTGCACCCAAATTGGTCTCCAATTGACCCTAAAACGTACAAACGAGTTTTCCTTCTTCGTTAAGCACAACCGACCTTGTTTGTAGAGTCAAACATGTTTCATTTGTCATTATTATGGTGCAACACAAGGTTAGGATTCAAACGGAAGTCATTTGGTCACTCAAATCCTTGTATTATCAGATTGCACCCAAATTGGTCTCCAATTGAGACTAAAACGTACAAATGAGTTTTCCTTCTTCGTTAAGCACAACCGAACTTGTTTGTAGAGTGAAAAAAGTTCCATTTGTCGCTATTATGGTTCCACGTGGGGTTAGGATTCGAACGGAGGTCATTTGGTCACTCAAATCCTTGTATTCTCGAATTGCACCCAAATTGGCCTCCAATTTGAGCCTAAAAGTACAAACGAGTTTTCCTTCTTCGTTAAGCACAACCGAACTTGTTTGTTGAGTTAAACATGTTCCATTTGTCTTAATTATGGTGCCACATGAGGTTAGGATTCAAACGGAGGTCATGTGGTTACTCAAATCCTTATATTCTCGGATTGCACCCAAATTGGCCTCCAATTGAACCAACAACGTACAAAAGAGTTTTCCTTTTTCGTTAAGGACAACCGAACTTGTTTTTTGAGTAAAAAATGTTCCATTTGTCATTATTATGGTGCCACGTGAGGTTAGAATTCAAACAGAGGTCATTTGGTCACTCAAATCCTTGTATTATCAGATCGCACCCAAATTGGCCTCCAATTGAGCCTACAACGTACAAACGAGTTTTCCTTTTTCGTTCAGGACAACCGAATTTGTTTGTTTTTTCAAACATGTTCCATTTTATGCTATTTTGGTGCCACGTGAGGTTAGGATTCAAACGGAGGTCATTTGGTCATTCAAATCCTTGTATTCTCGGATTGCACCCAAATTGCCCTCCAATTGATCCAACAATGTACAAACGAGTTTTCCTTTTTCGTTAAGCACAACCGAACTTGTTTGTTGAGTCAAACATGTTCCATTTGTTGTTATTATGGTGCCACCTGAGGTTAGGATTCAAACGGAGGTCATTTAGTCACTCAAATCTTTGTATTCTCGAGTTGCACCCAAATTGGCCTCCAATTGATCCTACAATGTACAAATGAGTTTTCCCTTTTCCTGAAGCACAACCGAAGTTTTTTGTTGAGTCAAACATTTTTCATTTGTCGTTATTATGGTTCCACGTGAGGTTAGGATTCGAACGGAGGTCGTTTGGTCACGTAAATCCTTGTATTCTCGGATTGCACCCAAATTTTCCTCAAATTGAGCCTACAGCGTACAAACGAGTTTTCCTTCTTCGTTAAGCACAACCGAACTTGTTTGCTTTGTCAAACACGTTCCATTTGTCATTATAATGGTTCCACTTGAGGTTAGGATTCAAACGGAGGTCATTTGGTTACTAAAATCCTTGTATTCTCGGATTGCACCCAAATTAGCCTCCAATTGAACCAACAACGTACAGAGTTTTCCTTTTTCGTTAAGGACAACCGAACTTGTTTGTTGAGTCAAAAATGTTCCATTTGTCATTATTATGGTGCCACATGAGGTTAGAATTCAAACAGAGGTCATTTGGTCACTCAAATCCTTGTATTATCCGATTGCACCCAAATTGGACTCCAATTGAGCCTACAACGTACAAACGAGTTTTCCTTCTTCGTTCGGGACAACCGAATTTGGTTGTTTTGTCAAACAAGTTCCATTTTATGTTATTTTGGTGCCACGTGAGGTTAGGATTCAAACGGAGGTCATTTGGTCATTCAAATCCTTGTATTCTCGGATTGCACCCAAATTGGCCTCCAATTGATCCTACAATGTACAAACGAGTTTTCCTTTTTCGTTAAGCACAACCGAACTTGTTTGTTGAGTCAAATATGTTCCATTTGTTGTTATCATGGTGCCACCTGAGGTTAGGATTCAAACAGAGGTCATTTAGTCACTCAAATCTTTGTATTCTCGAATTGCACCCAAATTGGCCTCCAATTGATCCTACAATGTACAAATGAGTTTTCCCTTTTCCTGAAGCACAACCGAAGTTGTTTGTTGAGCCAAACATTTTTCATTTGTCATTATTATGGTTCCACGTGAGGTTAGGATTCGAACGGAGGTCGTTTGGTCACGTAAATCCCTGTATTCTCGGATTGCACCCAAATTTTCCTCCAATTGAGCCTACAGCGTACAAACGAGTTTTCCTTCTTCGTTAAGCACAACCGGACTTGTTTGCTTTGTCAAACACGTTCCATTTATCATTATAATGGTGCCACGTGAGGTTAGGATTCAAACGGAGGTCATTTGGTTACTAAAATCCTTGTATTCTCGGATTGCACCCAAATTGGCCTCCAATTGAGCCTACAACGTACAAACAAGTTTTCCTTCTACATTAAGCACAACCGAACTTGTTGTAGAGTCAAACATGTTCCATTTTTTGTTATTATGGTGCCACGAAAGTTTTGAAGTAAAACAGATGTCATTTGGTCAATCAAATCCTTGTATTCTCAGATTGCACCAAAATTGGCCTCTAATTAAGTCTAAAACGTACAAACTAGTTTTCCTTCTTCGTTAGGGACAACCGAACTTGTTTGTTTTTTCAAACATGTTCCATTTTTCGTCATTAGGGTGCCACGTGAGGTCAGGATTCAAATGGAGGTCATTTGGTCACTCAAATCCTTGTATTCTTGGATTGCACCCAAATTGGCCTCCAATTCAACCTACAACGTACAACGAATTTTCCTTCTACATTAAGCAGAACCAAACTTGTTTGTCGAGTCAAACATGTTCCGTTTGTTGGTATATAGTGTCACGCGAGGTTAGGATTCAAAAAGAGGTCATTTGGTCCCTCAAATCCATGTATTCTTGGATTGCACCCAAATTGGTCTCCAATTGACCCTAAAACGTACAAACGAGTTTTCCTTCTTCGTTAAGCACAACCGACCTTGTTTGTAGAGTCAAACATGTTTCATTTGTCATTATTATGGTGCAACACAAGGTTAGGATTCAAACGGAAGTCATTTGGTCACTCAAATCCTTGTATTATCAGATTGCACCCAAATTGGTCTCCAATTGAGACTAAAATGTACAAATGAGTTTTCCTTCTTCGTTAAGCACAACCGAACTTGTTTGTAGAGTGAAAAAAGTTCCATTTGTCGCTATTATGGTTCCACGTGGGGTTAGGATTCGAACGGAGGTCATTTGGTCACTCAAATCCTTGTATTCTCGAATTGCACCCAAATTGGCCTCCAATTTGAGCCTAAAACGTACAAACGAGTTTTCCTTCTTCGTTAAGCACAACCGAACTTGTTTGTTGAGTTAAATATGTTCCATTTGTCTTAATTATGGTGCCACATGAGGTTAGGATTCAAACGGAGGTCATGTGGTTACTCAAATCCTTATATTCTCGGATTGCACCCAAATTGGCCTCCAATTGAACCAACAACGTACAAAAGAGTTTTCCTTTTTCGTTAAGGACAACCGAACTTGTTTGTTGAGTCAAAAATGTTCCATTTGTCATTATTATGGTGCCACGTGAGGTTAGAATTCAAACAGAGGTCATTTGGTCACTCAAATCCTTGTATTATCAGATTGCACCCAAATTGGCCTCCAATTGAGCCTACAACGTACAAACGAGTTTTCCTTTTTCGTTCAGGACAACCGAATTTGTTTGTTTTTTCAAACATGTTCCATTTTATGTTATTTTGGTGCCACGTGAGGTTAGGATTCAAACGGAGGTCATTTGGTCATTCAAATCCTTGTATTCTCGGATTGCACCCAAATTGCCCTCCAATTGATCCAACAATGTACAAACGAGTTTTCCTTTTTCGTTAAGCACAACCGAACTTGTTTGTTGAGTCAAACATGTTCCATTTGTTGTTATTATGGTGCCACCTGAGGTTAGGATTCAAACGGAGGTCATTTAGTCACTCAAATCTTTGTATTCTCGAATTGCACCCAAATTGGCCTCCAATTGATCCTACAATGTACAAATGAGTTTTCCCTTTTCCTGAAGCACAACCGAAGTTTTTTGTTGAGTCAAACATTTTTCATTTGTCGTTATTATGGTTCCACGTGAGGTTAGGATTCGAACGGAGGTCGTTTGGTCACGTAAATCCTTGTATTCTCGGATTGCACCCAAATTTTCCTCAAATTGAGCCTACAGCGTACAAACGAGTTTTCCTTCTTCGTTAAGCACAACCGAACTTGTTTGCTTTGTCAAACACGTTCCATTTGTCATTATAATGGTGCCACTTGAGGTTAGGATTCAAACGGAGGTCATTTGGTTACTAAAATCCTTGTATTCTCGGATTGCACCCAAATTAGCCTCCAATTGAACCAACAACGTACAGAGTTTTCCTTTTTCGTTAAGGACAACCGAACTTGTTTGTTGAGTCAAAAATGTTCCATTTGTCATTATTATGGTGCCACGTGAGGTTAGAATTCAAACAGAAGTCATTTGGTCACTCAAATCCTTGTATTATCCGATTGCACCCAAATTGGCCTCCAATTGAGCCTACAACGTACAAACGAGTTTTCCTTCTTCGTTCGGGACAACCGAATTTGTTGTTTTGTCAAACAAGTTCCATTTTATGTTATTTTGGTGCCACGTGAGGTTAGGATTCAAACGGAGGTCATTTGGTCATTCAAATCCTTGTATTCTCGGATTGCACCCAAATTGGCCTCCAATTGATCCTACAATGTACAAACGAGTTTTCCTTTTTCGTTAAGCACAACCGAACTTGTTTGTTGAGTCAAATATGTTCCATTTGTTGTTATCATGGTGCCACCTGAGGTTAGGATTCAAACAGAGGTCATTTAGTCACTCAAATCTTTGTATTCTCGAATTGCACCCAAATTGGCCTCCAATTGATCCTACAATGTACAAATGAGTTTTCCCTTTTCCTGAAGCACAACCGAAGTTGTTTGTTGAGTCAAACATTTTTCATTTGTCATTATTATGGTTCCACGTGAGGTTAGGATTCGAACGGAGGTCGTTTGGTCACGTAAATCCCTGTATTCTCGGATTGCACCCAAATTTTCCTCCAATTGAGCCTACAGCGTACAAACGAGTTTTCCTTCTTCGTTAAGCACAACCGGACTTGTTTGCTTTGTCAAACACGTTCCATTTATCATTATAATGGTGCCACGTGAGGTTAGGATTCAAACGGAGGTCATTTGGTTACTAAAATCCTTGTATTCTCGGATTGCACCCAAATTGGCCTCCAATTGAGCCTACAACGTACAAACAAGTTTTCCTTCTACATTAAGCACAACCGAACTTGTTGTAGAGTCAAACATGTTCCATTTTTTGTTATTATGGTGCCACGAAAGTTTTGAAGTAAAACAGATGTCATTTGGTCAATCAAATCCTTGTATTCTCAGATTGCACCAAAATTGGCCTCTAATTAAGTCTAAAACGTACAAACTAGTTTTCCTTCTTCGTTAGGGACAACCGAACTTGTTTGTTTTTTCAAACATGTTCCATTTGTCGTCATTAGGGTGCCACGTGAGGTCAGGATTCAAATGGAGGTCATTTGGTCACTCAAATCCTTGTATTCTTGGATTGCACCCAAATTGGCCTCCAATTCAGCCTACAACGTACAACGAATTTTCCTTCTACATTAAGCAGAACCAAACTTGTTTGTCGAGTCAAACATGTTCCGTTTGTTGGTATATAGTGTCACGCGAGGTTAGGATTCAAAAAGAGGTCATTTGGTCCCTCAAATCCATGTATTCTTGGATTGCACCCAAATTGGTCTCCAATTGACCCTAAAACGTACAAACGAGTTTTCCTTCTTCGTTAAGCACAACCGACCTTGTTTGTAGAGTCAAACATGTTTCATTTGTCATTATTATGGTGCAACACAAGGTTAGGATTCAAACGGAAGTCATTTGGTCACTCAAATCCTTGTATTATCAGATTGCACCCAAATTGGTCTCCAATTGAGACTAAAACGTACAAATGAGTTTTCCTTCTTCGTTAAGCACAACCGAACTTGTTTGTAGAGTGAAAAAAGTTCCATTTGTCGCTATTATGGTTCCACGTGGGGTTAGGATTCGAACGGAGGTCATTTGGTCACTCAAATCCTTGTATTCTCGAATTGCACCCAAATTGGCCTCCAATTTGAGCCTAAAACGTACAAACGAGTTTTCCTTCTTCGTTAAGCACAACCGAACTTGTTTGTTGAGTTAAACATGTTCCATTTGTCTTAATTATGGTGCCACATGAGGTTAGGATTCAAACGGAGGTCATGTGGTTACTCAAATCCTTATATTCTCGGATTGCACCCAAATTGGCCTCCAATTGAACCAACAACGTACAAAGAGTTTTCCTTTTTCGTTAAGGACAACCGAACTTGTTTGTTGAGTCAAAAATGTTCCATTTGTCATTATTATGGTGCCACGTGAGGTTAGAATTCAAACAGAGGTCATTTGGTCACTCAAATCCTTGTATTATCAGATTGCACCCAAATTGGCCTCCAATTGAGCCTACAACGTACAAACGAGTTTTCCTTCTTCGTTCAGGACAACCGAATTTGTTTGTTTTGTCAAACATGTTCCATTTTATGTTATTTTGGTGCCACGTGAGGTTAGGATTCAAACGGAGGTCATTTGGTCATTCAAATCCTTGTATTCTCGGATTGCACCCAAATTGGCCTCCAATTGATCCTACAATGTACAAACGAGTTTTCCTTTTTCGTTAAGCACAACCGAACTTGTTTGTTGAGTCAAACATGTTCCATTTGTTGTTATTATGGTGCCACCTGAGGTTAGGATTCAAACGGAGGTCATTTAGTCACTCAAATCTTTGTATTCTCGAATTGCACCCAAATTGGCCTCCAATTGATCCTACAATGTACAAATGAGTTTTCCCTTTTCCTGAAGCACAACCGAAGTGTTTGTTGAGCAAACATTTTTCATTTGTCATTATTATGGTTCCACGTGAGGTTAGGATTCGAACGGAGGTCGTTTGGTCACGTAAATCCTTGTATTCTCGGATTGCACCCAAATTTTCCTCCAATTGAGCCTACAGCGTACAAACGAGTTTTCCTTCTTCGTTAAGCACAACCGAACTTGTTTGCTTTGTCAAACACGTTCCATTTGTCATTATAATGGTGCCACGTGAGGTTAGGATTCAAACAGAGGTCATTTGGTCACTCAAATCCTTGTATTCTCGATTGCACCCAAATTGGCCTCCAATTGAGCCTACAAGTACAAACGAGTTTTCCTTTTCGTTAGCACAACCGAATTGTTTGTTGAGTCAAACATGTTCCATTTGTTATTTATGGTGCCACGTGAGGTTAGGATCAAACGGAGGTCATTTGGTCATCAAATCCTTGTATTCTCGGATTGCACCCAAATTGGCCTCCAATTGAGTCTACAACGTACAAACGAGTTTTCCTTCTTCGTTAAGCACAACCGAACTTGTTTGTTTTTCAACATGTTCCATTTGTTGTTATTAGGGTGCCACGTGAGGTAGGATTCAAATGAGGTCATTTGGTCACTCAAATCCTTGTATTCTTGGATTGCACCCAAATTGGCCTCCAATTGACCTACAACGTACAACGAATTTTCCTTCTACTTAAGCAGAACCAAACTTGTTTGTCGAGTCAAACATGTTCGTTTGTTGGTATATAGTGTCACGCGAGGTTAGGATTCAAAAAGAGGTCATTTGGTCCCTCAAATCCATGTATTCTTGGATTGCACCCAAATTGGTCTCCAATTGACCCTAAAACGTACAAACGAGTTTTCCTTCTTCGTTAAGCACAACCGACCTTGTTTGTAGAGTCAAACATGTTTCATTTGTCATTATTATGGTGCAACACAAGGTTAGGATTCAAACGGAAGTCATTTGGTCACTCAAATCCTTGTATTATCAGATTGCACCCAAATTGGTCTCCAATTGAGACTAAAACGTACAAATGAGTTTTCCTTCTTCGTTAAGCACAACCGAACTTGTTTGTAGAGTGAAAAAAGTTCCATTTGTCGCTATTATGGTTCCACGTGGGGTTAGGATTCGAACGGAGGTCATTTGGTCACTCAAATCCTTGTATTCTCGAATTGCACCCAAATTGGCCTCCAATTTGAGCCTAAAACGTACAAACGAGTTTTCCTTCTTCGTTAAGCACAACCGAACTTGTTTGTTGAGTTAAACATGTTCCATTTGTCTTAATTATGGTGCCACATGAGGTTAGGATTCAAACGGAGGTCATGTGGTTACTCAAATCCTTATATTCTCGGATTGCACCCAAATTGGCCTCCAATTGAACCAACAACGTACAAAAGAGTTTTCCTTTTTCGTTAAGGACAACCGAACTTGTTTGTTGAGTCAAAAATGTTCCATTTGTCATTATTATGGTGCCACGTGAGGTTAGAATTCAAACAGAGGTCATTTGGTCACTCAAATCCTTGTATTATCAGATTGCACCCAAATTGGCCTCCAATTGAGCCTACAACGTACAAACGAGTTTTCCTTTTTCGTTCAGGACAACCGAATTTGTTTGTTTTTTCAAACATGTTCCATTTTATGTTATTTTGGTGCCACGTGAGGTTAGGATTCAAACGGAGGTCATTTGGTCATTCAAATCCTTGTATTCTCGGATTGCACCCAAATTGCCCTCCAATTGATCCAACAATGTACAAACGAGTTTTCCTTTTTCGTTAAGCACAACCGAACTTGTTTGTTGAGTCAAACATGTTCCATTTGTTGTTATTATGGTGCCACCTGAGGTTAGGATTCAAACGGAGGTCATTTAGTCACTCAAATCTTTGTATTCTCGAATTGCACCCAAATTGGCCTCCAATTGATCCTACAATGTACAAATGAGTTTTCCCTTTTCCTGAAGCACAACCGAAGTTTTTTGTTGAGTCAAACATTTTTCATTTGTCGTTATTATGGTTCCACGTGAGGTTAGGATTCGAACGGAGGTCGTTTGGTCACGTAAATCCTTGTATTCTCGGATTGCACCCAAATTTTCCTCAAATTGAGCCTACAGCGTACAAACGAGTTTTCCTTCTTCGTTAAGCACAACCGAACTTGTTTGCTTTGTCAAACACGTTCCATTTGTCATTATAATGGTGCCACTTGAGGTTAGGATTCAAACGGAGGTCATTTGGTTACTAAAATCCTTGTATTCTCGGATTGCACCCAAATTAGCCTCCAATTGAACCAACAACGTACAAGAGTTTTCCTTTTTCGTTAAGGACAACCGAACTTGTTTGTTGAGTCAAAAATGTTCCATTTGTCATTATTATGGTGCCACGTGAGGTTAGAATTCAAACAGAGGTCATTTGGTCACTCAAATCCTTGTATTATCCGATTGCACCCAAATTGGCCTCCAATTGAGCCTACAACGTACAAACGAGTTTTCCTTCTTCGTTCGGGACAACCGAATTTGTTTGTTTTGTCAAACAAGTTCCATTTTATGTTATTTTGGTGCCACGTGAGGTTAGGATTCAAACGGAGGTCATTTGGTCATTCAAATCCTTGTATTCTCGGATTGCACCCAAATTGGCCTCCAATTGATCCTACAATGTACAAACGAGTTTTCCTTTTTCGTTAAGCACAACCGAACTTGTTTGTTGAGTCAAATATGTTCCATTTGTTGTTATCATGGTGCCACCTGAGGTTAGGATTCAAACAGAGGTCATTTAGTCACTCAAATCTTTGTATTCTCGAATTGCACCCAAATTGGCCTCCAATTGATCCTACAATGTACAAATGAGTTTTCCCTTTTCCTGAAGCACAACCGAAGTTGTTTGTTGAGCCAAACATTTTTCATTTGTCATTATTATGGTTCCACGTGAGGTTAGGATTCGAACGGAGGTCGTTTGGTCACGTAAATCCCTGTATTCTCGGATTGCACCCAAATTTTCCTCCAATTGAGCCTACAGCGTACAAACGAGTTTTCCTTCTTCGTTAAGCACAACCGGACTTGTTTGCTTTGTCAAACACGTTCCATTTATCATTATAATGGTGCCACGTGAGGTTAGGATTCAAACGGAGGTCATTTGGTTACTAAAATCCTTGTATTCTCGGATTGCACCCAAATTGGCCTCCAATTGAGCCTACAACGTACAAACAAGTTTTCCTTCTACATTAAGCACAACCGAACTTGTTGTAGAGTCAAACATGTTCCATTTTTTGTTATTATGGTGCCACGAAAGTTTTGAAGTAAAACAGATGTCATTTGGTCAATCAAATCCTTGTATTCTCAGATTGCACCAAAATTGGCCTCTAATTAAGTCTAAAACGTACAAACTAGTTTTCCTTCTTCGTTAGGGACAACCGAACTTGTTTGTTTTTTCAAACATGTTCCATTTGTCGTCATTAGGGTGCCACGTGAGGTCAGGATTCAAATGGAGGTCATTTGGTCACTCAAATCCTTGTATTCTTGGATTGCACCCAAATTGGCCTCCAATTCAGCCTACAACGTACAACGAATTTTCCTTCTACATTAAGCAGAACCAAACTTGTTTGTCGAGTCAAACATGTTCCGTTTGTTGGTATATAGTGTCACGCGAGGTTAGGATTCAAAAAGAGGTCATTTGGTCCCTCAAATCCATGTATTCTTGGATTGCACCCAAATTGGTCTCCAATTGACCCTAAAACGTACAAACGAGTTTTCCTTCTTCGTTAAGCACAACCGACCTTGTTTGTAGAGTCAAACATGTTTCATTTGTCATTATTATGGTGCAACACAAGGTTAGGATTCAAACGGAAGTCATTTGGTCACTCAAATCCTTGTATTATCAGATTGCACCCAAATTGGTCTCCAATTGAGACTAAAACGTACAAATGAGTTTTCCTTCTTCGTTAAGCACAACCGAACTTGTTTGTAGAGTGAAAAAAGTTCCATTTGTCGCTATTATGGTTCCACGTGGGGTTAGGATTCGAACGGAGGTCATTTGGTCACTCAAATCCTTGTATTCTCGAATTGCACCCAAATTGGCCTCCAATTTGAGCCTAAAACGTACAAACGAGTTTTCCTTCTTCGTTAAGCACAACCGAACTTGTTTGTTGAGTTAAACATGTTCCATTTGTCTTAATTATGGTGCCACATGAGGTTAGGATTCAAACGGAGGTCATGTGGTTACTCAAATCCTTATATTCTCGGATTGCACCCAAATTGGCCTCCAATTGAACCAACAACGTACAAAAGAGTTTTCCTTTTTCGTTAAGGACAACCGAACTTGTTTGTTGAGTAAAAAATGTTCCATTTGTCATTATTATGGTGCCACGTGAGGTTAGAATTCAAACAGAGGTCATTTGGTCACTCAAATCCTTGTATTATCAGATCGCACCCAAATTGGCCTCCAATTGAGCCTACAACGTACAAACGAGTTTTCCTTTTTCGTTCAGGACAACCGAATTTGTTTGTTTTTTCAAACATGTTCCATTTTATGCTATTTTGGTGCCACGTGAGGTTAGGATTCAAACGGAGGTCATTTGGTCATTCAAATCCTTGTATTCTCGGATTGCACCCAAATTGCCCTCCAATTGATCCAACAATGTACAAACGAGTTTTCCTTTTTCGTTAAGCACAACCGAACTTGTTTGTTGAGTCAAACATGTTCCATTTGTTGTTATTATGGTGCCACCTGAGGTTAGGATTCAAACGGAGGTCATTTAGTCACTCAAATCTTTGTATTCTCGAATTGCACCCAAATTGGCCTCCAATTGATCCTACAATGTACAAATGAGTTTTCCCTTTTCCTGAAGCACAACCGAAGTTTTTTGTTGAGTCAAACATTTTTCATTTGTCGTTATTATGGTTCCACGTGAGGTTAGGATTCGAACGGAGGTCGTTTGGTCACGTAAATCCTTGTATTCTCGGATTGCACCCAAATTTTCCTCAAATTGAGCCTACAGCGTACAAACGAGTTTTCCTTCTTCGTTAAGCACAACCGAACTTGTTTGCTTTGTCAAACACGTTCCATTTGTCATTATAATGGTGCCACTTGAGGTTAGGATTCAAACGGAGGTCATTTGGTTACTAAAATCCTTGTATTCTCGGATTGCACCCAAATTAGCCTCCAATTGAACCAACAACGTACAGAGTTTTCCTTTTTCGTTAAGGACAACCGAACTTGTTTGTTGAGTCAAAAATGTTCCATTTGTCATTATTATGGTGCCACGTGAGGTTAGAATTCAAACAGAGGTCATTTGGTCACTCAAATCCTTGTATTATCCGATTGCACCCAAATTGGCCTCCAATTGAGCCTACAACGTACAAACGAGTTTTCCTTCTTCGTTCAGGACAACCGAATTTGTTTGTTTTGTCAAACATGTTCCATTTTATGTTATTTTGGTGCCACGTGAGGTTAGGATTCAAACGGAGGTCATTTGGTCATTCAAATCCTTGTATTCTCGGATTGCACCCAAATTGGCCTCCAATTGATCCTACAATGTACAAACGAGTTTTCCTTTTTCGTTAAGCACAACCGAACTTGTTTGTTGAGTCAAATATGTTCCATTTGTTGTTATTATGGTGCCACCTGAGGTTAGGATTCAAACGGAGGTCATTTAGTCACTCAAATCTTTGTATTCTCGAATTGCACCCAAATTGGCCTCCAATTGATCCTACAATGTACAAATGAGTTTTCCCTTTTCCTGAAGCACAACCGAAGTTGTTTGTTGAGCCAAACATTTTTCATTTGTCATTATTATGGTTCCACGTGAGGTTAGGATTCGAACGGAGGTCGTTTGGTCACGTAAATCCCTGTATTCTCGGATTGCACCCAAATTTTCCTCCAATTGAGCCTACAGCGTACAAACGAGTTTTCCTTCTTCGTTAAGCACAACCGGACTTGTTTGCTTTGTCAAACACGTTCCATTTATCATTATAATGGTGCCACGTGAGGTTAGGATTCAAACGGAGGTCATTTGGTTACTAAAATCCTTGTATTCTCGGATTGCACCCAAATTGGCCTCCAATTGAGCCTACAACGTACAAACAAGTTTTCCTTCTACATTAAGCACAACCGAACTTGTTGTAGAGTCAAACATGTTCCATTTTTTGTTATTATGGTGCCACGAAAGTTTTGAAGTAAAACAGATGTCATTTGGTCAATCAAATCCTTGTATTCTCAGATTGCACCAAAATTGGCCTCTAATTAAGTCTAAAACGTACAAACTAGTTTTCCTTCTTCGTTAGGGACAACCGAACTTGTTTGTTTTTTCAAACATGTTCCATTTGTCGTCATTAGGGTGCCACGTGAGGTCAGGATTCAAATGGAGGTCATTTGGTCACTCAAATCCTTGTATTCTTGGATTGCACCCAAATTGGCCTCCAATTCAGCCTACAACGTACAACGAATTTTCCTTCTACATTAAGCAGAACCAAACTTGTTTGTCGAGTCAAACATGTTCCGTTTGTTGGTATATAGTGTCACGCGAGGTTAGGATTCAAAAAGAGGTCATTTGGTCCCTCAAATCCATGTATTCTTGGATTGCACCCAAATTGGTCTCCAATTGACCCTAAAACGTACAAACGAGTTTTCCTTCTTCGTTAAGCACAACCGACCTTGTTTGTAGAGTCAAACATGTTTCATTTGTCATTATTATGGTGCAACACAAGGTTAGGATTCAAACGGAAGTCATTTGGTCACTCAAATCCTTGTATTATCAGATTGCACCCAAATTGGTCTCCAATTGAGACTAAAACGTACAAATGAGTTTTCCTTCTTCGTTAAGCACAACCGAACTTGTTTGTAGAGTGAAAAAAGTTCCATTTGTCGCTATTATGGTTCCACGTGGGGTTAGGATTCGAACGGAGGTCATTTGGTCACTCAAATCCTTGTATTCTCGAATTGCACCCAAATTGGCCTCCAATTTGAGCCTAAAACGTACAAACGAGTTTTCCTTCTTCGTTAAGCACAACCGAACTTGTTTGTTGAGTTAAACATGTTCCATTTGTCTTAATTATGGTGCCACATGAGGTTAGGATTCAAACGGAGGTCATGTGGTTACTCAAATCCTTATATTCTCGGATTGCACCCAAATTGGCCTCCAATTGAACCAACAACGTACAAAAGAGTTTTCCTTTTTCGTTAAGGACAACCGAACTTGTTTGTTGAGTCAAAAATGTTCCATTTGTCATTATTATGGTGCCACGTGAGGTTAGAATTCAAACAGAGGTCATTTGGTCACTCAAATCCTTGTATTATCAGATTGCACCCAAATTGGCCTCCAATTGAGCCTACAACGTACAAACGAGTTTTCCTTTTCGTTCAGGACAACCGAATTTGTTTGTTTTTTCAAACATGTTCCATTTTATGTTATTTTGGTGCCACGTGAGGTTAGGATTCAAACGGAGGTCATTTGGTCATTCAAATCCTTGTATTCTCGGATTGCACCCAAATTGCCCTCCAATTGATCCAACAATGTACAAACGAGTTTTCCTTTTTCGTTAAGCACAACCGAACTTGTTTGTTGAGTCAAACATGTTCCATTTGTTGTTATTATGGTGCCACCTGAGGTTAGGATTCAAACGGAGGTCATTTAGTCACTCAAATCTTTGTATTCTCGAATTGCACCCAAATTGGCCTCCAATTGATCCTACAATGTACAAATGAGTTTTCCCTTTTCCTGAAGCACAACCGAAGTTTTTTGTTGAGTCAAACATTTTTCATTTGTCGTTATTATGGTTCCACGTGAGGTTAGGATTCGAACGGAGGTCGTTTGGTCACGTAAATCCTTGTATTCTCGGATTGCACCCAAATTTTCCTCAAATTGAGCCTACAGCGTACAAACGAGTTTTCCTTCTTCGTTAAGCACAACCGAACTTGTTTGCTTTGTCAAACACGTTCCATTTGTCATTATAATGGTGCCACTTGAGGTTAGGATTCAAACGGAGGTCATTTGGTTACTAAAATCCTTGTATTCTCGGATTGCACCCAAATTAGCCTCCAATTGAACCAACAACGTACAGAGTTTTCCTTTTTCGTTAAGGACAACCGAACTTGTTTGTTGAGTCAAAAATGTTCCATTTGTCATTATTATGGTGCCACGTGAGGTTAGAATTCAAACAGAGGTCATTTGGTCACTCAAATCCTTGTATTATCCGATTGCACCCAAATTGGCCTCCAATTGAGCCTACAACGTACAAACGAGTTTTCCTTCTTCGTTCGGGACAACCGAATTTGTTTGTTTTGTCAAACAAGTTCCATTTTATGTTATTTTGGTGCCACGTGAGGTTAGGATTCAAACGGAGGTCATTTGGTCATTCAAATCCTTGTATTCTCGGATTGCACCCAAATTGGCCTCCAATTGATCCTACAATGTACAAACGAGTTTTCCTTTTTCGTTAAGCACAACCGAACTTGTTTGTTGAGTCAAATATGTTCCATTTGTTGTTATCATGGTGCCACCTGAGGTTAGGATTCAAACAGAGGTCATTTAGTCACTCAAATCTTTGTATTCTCGAATTGCACCCAAATTGGCCTCCAATTGATCCTACAATGTACAAATGAGTTTTCCCTTTTCCTGAAGCACAACCGAAGTTGTTTGTTGAGCCAAACATTTTTCATTTGTCATTATTATGGTTCCACGTGAGGTTAGGATTCGAACGGAGGTCGTTTGGTCACGTAAATCCCTGTATTCTCGGATTGCACCCAAATTTTCCTCCAATTGAGCCTACAGCGTACAAACGAGTTTTCCTTCTTCGTTAAGCACAACCGGACTTGTTTGCTTTGTCAAACACGTTCCATTTATCATTATAATGGTGCCACGTGAGGTTAGGATTCAAACGGAGGTCATTTGGTTACTAAAATCCTTGTATTCTCGGATTGCACCCAAATTGGCCTCCAATTGAGCCTACAACGTACAAACAAGTTTTCCTTCTACATTAAGCACAACCGAACTTGTTGTAGAGTCAAACATGTTCCATTTTTGTTATTATGGTGCCACGAAAGTTTTGAAGTAAAACAGATGTCATTTGGTCAATCAAATCCTTGTATTCTCAGATTGCACCAAAATTGGCCTCTAATTAAGTCTAAAACGTACAAACTAGTTTTCCTTCTTCGTTAGGGACAACCGAACTTGTTTGTTTTTTCAAACATGTTCCATTTGTCGTCATTAGGGTGCCACGTGAGGTCAGGATTCAAATGGAGGTCATTTGGTCACTCAAATCCTTGTATTCTTGGATTGCACCCAAATTGGCCTCCAATTCAGCCTACAACGTACAACGAATTTTCCTTCTACATTAAGCAGAACCAAACTTGTTTGTCGAGTCAAACATGTTCCGTTTGTTGGTATATAGTGTCACGCGAGGTTAGGATTCAAAAAGAGGTCATTTGGTCCCTCAAATCCATGTATTCTTGGATTGCACCCAAATTGGTCTCCAATTGACCCTAAAACGTACAAACGAGTTTTCCTTCTTCGTTAAGCACAACCGACCTTGTTTGTAGAGTCAAACATGTTTCATTTGTCATTATTATGGTGCAACACAAGGTTAGGATTCAAACGGAAGTCATTTGGTCACTCAAATCCTTGTATTATCAGATTGCACCCAAATTGGTCTCCAATTGAGACTAAAACGTACAAATGAGTTTTCCTTCTTCGTTAAGCACAACCGAACTTGTTTGTAGAGTGAAAAAAGTTCCATTTGTCGCTATTATGGTTCCACGTGGGGTTAGGATTCGAACGGAGGTCATTTGGTCACTCAAATCCTTGTATTCTCGAATTGCACCCAAATTGGCCTCCAATTTGAGCCTAAAACGTACAAACGAGTTTTCCTTCTTCGTTAAGCACAACCGAACTTGTTTGTTGAGTTAAACATGTTCCATTTGTCTTAATTATGGTGCCACATGAGGTTAGGATTCAAACGGAGGTCATGTGGTTACTCAAATCCTTATATTCTCGGATTGCACCCAAATTGGCCTCCAATTGAACCAACAACGTACAAAAGAGTTTTCCTTTTTCGTTAAGGACAACCGAACTTGTTTGTTGAGTCAAAAATGTTCCATTTGTCATTATTATGGTGCCACGTGAGGTTAGAATTCAAACAGAGGTCATTTGGTCACTCAAATCCTTGTATTATCAGATTGCACCCAAATTGGCCTCCAATTGAGCCTACAACGTACAAACGAGTTTTCCTTCTTCGTTCAGGACAACCGAATTTGTTTGTTTTTCAAACATGTTCCATTTTATGTTATTTTGGTGCCACGTGAGGTTAGGATTCAAACGGAGGTCATTTGGTCATTCAAATCCTTGTATTCTCGGATTGCACCCAAATTGGCCTCCAATTGATCCTACAATGTACAAACGAGTTTTCCTTTTTCGTTAAGCACAACCGAACTTGTTTGTTGAGTCAAACATGTTCCATTTGTTGTTATTATGGTGCCACCTGAGGTTAGGATTCAAACGGAGGTCATTTAGTCACTCAAATCTTTGTATTCTCGAATTGCACCCAAATTGGCCTCCAATTGATCCTACAATGTACAAATGAGTTTTCCCTTTCCTGAAGCACAACCGAAGTTGTTTGTTGAGTCAAACATTTTTCATTTGTCGTTATTATGGTTCCACGTGAGGTTAGGATTCGAACGGAGGTCGTTTGGTCACGTAAATCCTTGTATTCTCGGATTGCACCCAAATTTTCCTCCAATTGAGCCTACAGCGTACAAACGAGTTTTCCTTCTTCGTTAAGCACAACCGAACTTGTTTGCTTTGTCAAACACGTTCCATTTGTCATTATAATGGTGCCACTTGAGGTTAGGATTCAAACGGAGGTCATTTGGTTACTAAAATCCTTGTATTCTCGGATTGCACCCAAATTAGCCTCCAATTGAACCAACAACGTACAAGAGTTTTCCTTTTTCGTTAAGGACAACCGAACTTGTTTGTTGAGTCAAAAAATGTTCCATTTGTCATTATTATGGTGCCACGTGAGGTTAGAATTCAAACAGAGGTCATTTGGTCACTCAAATCCTTGTATTATCCGATTGCACCCAAATTGGCCTCCAATTGAGCCTACAACGTACAAACGAGTTTTCCTTCTTCGTTCAGGACAACCGAATTTGTTTGTTTTGTCAAACAGTTCCATTTTATGTTATTTTGGTGCCACGTGAGGTTAGGATTCAAACGGAGGTCATTTGGTCATTCAAATCCTTGTATTCTCGGATTGCACCCAAATTGGCCTCCAATTGATCCTACAATGTACAAACGAGTTTTCCTTTTTCGTTAAGCACAACCGAACTTGTTTGTTGAGTCAAACATGTTCATTTGTTGTTATCATGGTGCCACGTGAGGTTAGGATTCAAACGGAGGTCATTAGTCACTCAAATCTTGTATTCTCGGATTGCACCCAAATTGGCCTCCAATTGAGCCTACAAGTACAAACGAGTTTTCCCTTTCCTTAAGCACAACCGAACTTGTTTGTTGAGTCAAACATTTTCATTTGTTATTATGGTCCACGTGAGGTTAGGATTCAAACGGAGGTCTTTGGTCACTAAATCCTTGTATTCTCGGATTGCACCCAAATTTCCTCCAATTGAGCCTACAACGTACAAACGAGTTTTCCTTCTTCGTTAAGCAAACCGGACTTGTTTGTTAAACAGTCATTTTCTTAATGGTGCCAGAGTTAGATTCAAACGGAGGTCATTGGTCTAAATCCTTGTATTCTGATTGCACCAAATTGCTCAATTGACCAAACGTACAAACAGTTTTCCTTTCTTAACAACCGAACTTGTTGTGGTCAAAATTCCATTTGTTATATGGTGCCACGTGAGGTTAGAATTCAAACAGAGGTCATTTGGTCACTCAAATCCTTGTATTCTTGGATTGCACCCAAATTGGCTCCAATTAGCCTACAACGTACAACGAATTTTCCTTCTTCTTAGCGAACCAATTGTTTGTCTGTCAAACATGTTCCGTTTTTGTATATAGTGTCACGCGAGGTTAGGATTCAAAAGAGGTCATTTGGTCCCTCAAATCCATGTATTCTTGGATTGCACCCAAATTGGTCTCCAATTGACCTAAACGTACAAACGAGTTTTCCTTCTACGTTAAGCACAACCGACCTTGTTTGTAGAGTCAAACATGTTTCATTTGTCTTATTATGGTGCACCAAGGTTAGGATTCAAACGAAGTCATTTGGTCACTCAAATCCTTGTATTATCAGATTGCACCCAAATTGGTCTCCAATTGAGACTAAACGTACAAATGAGTTTTCCTTCTTCGTTAAGCACAACCGAACTTGTTTGTAGAGTGAAAAAGTTCCATTTGTCGCTATTATGGTTCCACGTGGGGTTAGGATTCGAACGGAGGTCATTTGGTCACTCAAATCCTTGTATTCTCGAATTGCACCCAAATTGGCCTCCAATTTGAGCCTAAAAAGTACAAACGAGTTTTCCTTCTTCGTTAAGCACAACCGAACTTGTTTGTTGAGTTAAACATGTTCCATTTGTCTTAATTATGGTGCCACATGAGGTTAGGATTCAAACGGAGGTCATGTGGTTACTCAAATCCTTATATTCTCGGATTGCACCCAAATTGGCCTCCAATTGAACCAACAACGTACAAAAGAGTTTTCCTTTTTCGTTAAGGACAACCGAACTTGTTTGTTGAGTCAAAAAATGTTCCATTTGTCATTATTATGGTGCCACGTGAGGTTAGAATTCAAACAGAGGTCATTTGGTCACTCAAATCCTTGTATTATCAGATCGCACCCAAATTGGCCTCCAATTGAGCCTACAACGTACAAACGAGTTTTCCTTTTTCGTTCAGGACAACCGAATTTGTTTGTTTTTTCAAACATGTTCCATTTTATGTTATTTTGGTGCCACGTGAGGTTAGGATTCAAACGGAGGTCATTTGGTCATTCAAATCCTTGTATTCTCGGATTGCACCCAAATTGCCCTCCAATTGATCCAACAATGTACAAACGAGTTTTCCTTTTTCGTTAAGCACAACCGAACTTGTTTGTTGAGTCAAACATGTTCCATTTGTTGTTATTATGGTGCCACCTGAGGTTAGGATTCAAACGGAGGTCATTTAGTCACTCAAATCTTTGTATTCTCGAATTGCACCCAAATTGGCCTCCAATTGATCCTACAATGTACAAATGAGTTTTCCCTTTTCCTGAAGCACAACCGAAGTTTTTTGTTGAGTCAAACATTTTTCATTTGTCGTTATTATGGTTCCACGTGAGGTTAGGATTCGAACGGAGGTCGTTTGGTCACGTAAATCCTTGTATTCTCGGATTGCACCCAAATTTTCCTCAAATTGAGCCTACAGCGTACAAACGAGTTTTCCTTCTTCGTTAAGCACAACCGAACTTGTTTGCTTTGTCAAACACGTTCCATTTGTCATTATAATGGTGCCACTTGAGGTTAGGATTCAAACGGAGGTCATTTGGTTACTAAAATCCTTGTATTCTCGGATTGCACCCAAATTAGCCTCCAATTGAACCAACAACGTACAGAGTTTTCCTTTTTCGTTAAGGACAACCGAACTTGTTTGTTGAGTCAAAAATGTTCCATTTGTCATTATTATGGTGCCACGTGAGGTTAGAATTCAAACAGAGGTCATTTGGTCACTCAAATCCTTGTATTATCCGATTGCACCCAAATTGGCCTCCAATTGAGCCTACAACGTACAAACGAGTTTTCCTTCTTCGTTCGGGACAACCGAATTTGTTGTTTTGTCAAACAAGTTCCATTTTATGTTATTTTGGTGCCACGTGAGGTTAGGATTCAAACGGAGGTCATTTGGTCATTCAAATCCTTGTATTCTCGGATTGCACCCAAATTGGCCTCCAATTGATCCTACAATGTACAAACGAGTTTTCCTTTTTCGTTAAGCACAACCGAACTTGTTTGTTGAGTCAAATATGTTCCATTTGTTGTTATCATGGTGCCACCTGAGGTTAGGATTCAAACAGAGGTCATTTAGTCACTCAAATCTTTGTATTCTCGAATTGCACCCAAATTGGCCTCCAATTGATCCTACAATGTACAAATGAGTTTTCCCTTTTCCTGAAGCACAACCGAAGTTGTTTGTTGAGCCAAACATTTTTCATTTGTCATTATTATGGTTCCACGTGAGGTTAGGATTCGAACGGAGGTCGTTTGGTCACGTAAATCCCTGTATTCTCGGATTGCACCCAAATTTTCCTCCAATTGAGCCTACAGCGTACAAACGAGTTTTCCTTCTTCGTTAAGCACAACCGGACTTGTTTGCTTTGTCAAACACGTTCCATTTATCATTATAATGGTGCCACGTGAGGTTAGGATTCAAACGGAGGTCATTTGGTTACTAAAATCCTTGTATTCTCGGATTGCACCCAAATTGGCCTCCAATTGAGCCTACAACGTACAAACAAGTTTTCCTTCTACATTAAGCACAACCGAACTTGTTGTAGAGTCAAACATGTTCCATTTTTTGTTATTATGGTGCCACGAAAGTTTTGAAGTAAAACAGATGTCATTTGGTCAATCAAATCCTTGTATTCTCAGATTGCACCAAAATTGGCCTCTAATTAAGTCTAAAACGTACAAACTAGTTTTCCTTCTTCGTTAGGGACAACCGAACTTGTTTGTTTTTTCAAACATGTTCCATTTGTCGTCATTAGGGTGCCACGTGAGGTCAGGATTCAAATGGAGGTCATTTGGTCACTCAAATCCTTGTATTCTTGGATTGCACCCAAATTGGCCTCCAATTCAGCCTACAACGTACAACGAATTTTCCTTCTACATTAAGCAGAACCAAACTTGTTTGTCGAGTCAAACATGTTCCGTTTGTTGGTATATAGTGTCACGCGAGGTTAGGATTCAAAAAGAGGTCATTTGGTCCCTCAAATCCATGTATTCTTGGATTGCACCCAAATTGGTCTCCAATTGACCCTAAAACGTACAAACGAGTTTTCCTTCTTCGTTAAGCACAACCGACCTTGTTTGTAGAGTCAAACATGTTTCATTTGTCATTATTATGGTGCAACACAAGGTTAGGATTCAAACGGAAGTCATTTGGTCACTCAAATCCTTGTATTATCAGATTGCACCCAAATTGGTCTCCAATTGAGACTAAAACGTACAAATGAGTTTTCCTTCTTCGTTAAGCACAACCGAACTTGTTTGTAGAGTGAAAAAAGTTCCATTTGTCGCTATTATGGTTCCACGTGGGGTTAGGATTCGAACGGAGGTCATTTGGTCACTCAAATCCTTGTATTCTCGAATTGCACCCAAATTGGCCTCCAATTTGAGCCTAAAACGTACAAACGAGTTTTCCTTCTTCGTTAAGCACAACCGAACTTGTTTGTTGAGTTAAACATGTTCCATTTGTCTTAATTATGGTGCCACATGAGGTTAGGATTCAAACGGAGGTCATGTGGTTACTCAAATCCTTATATTCTCGGATTGCACCCAAATTGGCCTCCAATTGAACCAACAACGTACAAAAGAGTTTTCCTTTTTCGTTAAGGACAACCGAACTTGTTTGTTGAGTCAAAAATGTTCCATTTGTCATTATTATGGTGCCACGTGAGGTTAGAATTCAAACAGAGGTCATTTGGTCACTCAAATCCTTGTATTATCAGATTGCACCCAAATTGGCCTCCAATTGAGCCTACAACGTACAAACGAGTTTTCCTTTTTCGTTCAGGACAACCGAATTTGTTTGTTTTTTCAAACATGTTCCATTTTATGTTATTTTGGTGCCACGTGAGGTTAGGATTCAAACGGAGGTCATTTGGTCATTCAAATCCTTGTATTCTCGGATTGCACCCAAATTGCCCTCCAATTGATCCAACAATGTACAAACGAGTTTTCCTTTTTCGTTAAGCACAACCGAACTTGTTTGTTGAGTCAAACATGTTCCATTTGTTGTTATTATGGTGCCACCTGAGGTTAGGATTCAAACGGAGGTCATTTAGTCACTCAAATCTTTGTATTCTCGAATTGCACCCAAATTGGCCTCCAATTGATCCTACAATGTACAAATGAGTTTTCCCTTTTCCTGAAGCACAACCGAAGTTTTTTGTTGAGTCAAACATTTTTCATTTGTCGTTATTATGGTTCCACGTGAGGTTAGGATTCGAACGGAGGTCGTTTGGTCACGTAAATCCTTGTATTCTCGGATTGCACCCAAATTTTCCTCAAATTGAGCCTACAGCGTACAAACGAGTTTTCCTTCTTCGTTAAGCACAACCGAACTTGTTTGCTTTGTCAAACACGTTCCATTTGTCATTATAATGGTGCCACTTGAGGTTAGGATTCAAACGGAGGTCATTTGGTTACTAAAATCCTTGTATTCTCGGATTGCACCCAAATTAGCCTCCAATTGAACCAACAACGTACAGAGTTTTCCTTTTTCGTTAAGGACAACCGAACTTGTTTGTTGAGTCAAAAATGTTCCATTTGTCATTATTATGGTGCCACGTGAGGTTAGAATTCAAACAGAGGTCATTTGGTCACTCAAATCCTTGTATTATCCGATTGCACCCAAATTGGCCTCCAATTGAGCCTACAACGTACAAACGAGTTTTCCTTCTTCGTTCAGGACAACCGAATTTGTTTGTTTTGTCAAACAAGTTCCATTTTATGTTATTTTGGTGCCACGTGAGGTTAGGATTCAAACGGAGGTCATTTGGTCATTCAAATCCTTGTATTCTCGGATTGCACCCAAATTGGCCTCCAATTGATCCTACAATGTACAAACGAGTTTTCCTTTTTCGTTAAGCACAACCGAACTTGTTTGTTGAGTCAAATATGTTCCATTTGTTGTTATCATGGTGCCACCTGAGGTTAGGATTCAAACAGAGGTCATTTAGTCACTCAAATCTTTGTATTCTCGAATTGCACCCAAATTGGCCTCCAATTGATCCTACAATGTACAAATGAGTTTTCCCTTTTCCTGAAGCACAACCGAAGTTGTTTGTTGAGTCAAACATTTTTCATTTGTCATTATTATGGTTCCACGTGAGGTTAGGATTCGAACGGAGGTCGTTTGGTCACGTAAATCCCTGTATTCTCGGATTGCACCCAAATTTTCCTCCAATTGAGCCTACAGCGTACAAACGAGTTTTCCTTCTTCGTTAAGCACAACCGGACTTGTTTGCTTTGTCAAACACGTTCCATTTATCATTATAATGGTGCCACGTGAGGTTAGGATTCAAACGGAGGTCATTTGGTTACTAAAATCCTTGTATTCTCGGATTGCACCCAAATTGGCCTCCAATTGAGCCTACAACGTACAAACAAGTTTTCCTTCTACATTAAGCACAACCGAACTTGTTGTAGAGTCAAACATGTTCCATTTTTTGTTATTATGGTGCCACGAAAGTTTTGAAGTAAAACAGATGTCATTTGGTCAATCAAATCCTTGTATTCTCAGATTGCACCAAAATTGGCCTCTAATTAAGTCTAAAACGTACAAACTAGTTTTCCTTCTTCGTTAGGGACAACCGAACTTGTTTGTTTTTTCAAACATGTTCCATTTGTCGTCATTAGGGTGCCACGTGAGGTCAGGATTCAAATGGAGGTCATTTGGTCACTCAAATCCTTGTATTCTTGGATTGCACCCAAATTGGCCTCCAATTCAACCTACAACGTACAACGAATTTTCCTTCTACATTAAGCAGAACCAAACTTGTTTGTCGAGTCAAACATGTTCCGTTTGTTGGTATATAGTGTCACGCGAGGTTAGGATTCAAAAAGAGGTCATTTGGTCCCTCAAATCCATGTATTCTTGGATTGCACCCAAATTGGTCTCCAATTGACCCTAAAACGTACAAACGAGTTTTCCTTCTTCGTTAAGCACAACCGACCTTGTTTGTAGAGTCAAACATGTTTCATTTGTCATTATTATGGTGCAACACAAGGTTAGGATTCAAACGGAAGTCATTTGGTCACTCAAATCCTTGTATTATCAGATTGCACCCAAATTGGTCTCCAATTGAGACTAAAACGTACAAATGAGTTTTCCTTCTTCGTTAAGCACAACCGAACTTGTTTGTAGAGTGAAAAAAGTTCCATTTGTCGCTATTATGGTTCCACGTGGGGTTAGGATTCGAACGGAGGTCATTTGGTCACTCAAATCCTTGTATTCTCGAATTGCACCCAAATTGGCCTCCAATTTGAGCCTAAAACGTACAAACGAGTTTTCCTTCTTCGTTAAGCACAACCGAACTTGTTTGTTGAGTTAAACATGTTCCATTTGTCTTAATTATGGTGCCACATGAGGTTAGGATTCAAACGGAGGTCATGTGGTTACTCAAATCCTTATATTCTCGGATTGCACCCAAATTGGCCTCCAATTGAACCAACAACGTACAAAAGAGTTTTCCTTTTTCGTTAAGGACAACCGAACTTGTTTGTTGAGTCAAAAATGTTCCATTTGTCATTATTATGGTGCCACGTGAGGTTAGAATTCAAACAGAGGTCATTTGGTCACTCAAATCCTTGTATTATCAGATTGCACCCAAATTGGCCTCCAATTGAGCCTACAACGTACAAACGAGTTTTCCTTTTTCGTTCAGGACAACCGAATTTGTTTGTTTTTTCAAACATGTTCCATTTTATGTTATTTTGGTGCCACGTGAGGTTAGGATTCAAACGGAGGTCATTTGGTCATTCAAATCCTTGTATTCTCGGATTGCACCCAAATTGCCCTCCAATTGATCCAACAATGTACAAACGAGTTTTCCTTTTTCGTTAAGCACAACCGAACTTGTTTGTTGAGTCAAACATGTTCCATTTGTTGTTATTATGGTGCCACCTGAGGTTAGGATTCAAACGGAGGTCATTTAGTCACTCAAATCTTTGTATTCTCGAATTGCACCCAAATTGGCCTCCAATTGATCCTACAATGTACAAATGAGTTTTCCCTTTTCCTGAAGCACAACCGAAGTTTTTTGTTGAGTCAAACATTTTTCATTTGTCGTTATTATGGTTCCACGTGAGGTTAGGATTCGAACGGAGGTCGTTTGGTCACGTAAATCCTTGTATTCTCGGATTGCACCCAAATTTTCCTCAAATTGAGCCTACAGCGTACAAACGAGTTTTCCTTCTTCGTTAAGCACAACCGAACTTGTTTGCTTTGTCAAACACGTTCCATTTGTCATTATAATGGTGCCACTTGAGGTTAGGATTCAAACGGAGGTCATTTGGTTACTAAAATCCTTGTATTCTCGGATTGCACCCAAATTAGCCTCCAATTGAACCAACAACGTACAGAGTTTTCCTTTTTCGTTAAGGACAACCGAACTTGTTTGTTGAGTCAAAAATGTTCCATTTGTCATTATTATGGTGCCACGTGAGGTTAGAATTCAAACAGAGGTCATTTGGTCACTCAAATCCTTGTATTATCCGATTGCACCCAAATTGGCCTCCAATTGAGCCTACAACGTACAAACGAGTTTTCCTTCTTCGTTCGGGACAACCGAATTTGTTTGTTTTGTCAAACAAGTTCCATTTTATGTTATTTTGGTGCCACGTGAGGTTAGGATTCAAACGGAGGTCATTTGGTCATTCAAATCCTTGTATTCTCGGATTGCACCCAAATTGGCCTCCAATTGATCCTACAATGTACAAACGAGTTTTCCTTTTTCGTTAAGCACAACCGAACTTGTTTGTTGAGTCAAATATGTTCCATTTGTTGTTATCATGGTGCCACCTGAGGTTAGGATTCAAACAGAGGTCATTTAGTCACTCAAATCTTTGTATTCTCGAATTGCACCCAAATTGGCCTCCAATTGATCCTACAATGTACAAATGAGTTTTCCCTTTTCCTGAAGCACAACCGAAGTTGTTTGTTGAGTCAAACATTTTTCATTTGTCATTATTATGGTTCCACGTGAGGTTAGGATTCGAACGGAGGTCGTTTGGTCACGTAAATCCCTGTATTCTCGGATTGCACCCAAATTTTCCTCCAATTGAGCCTACAGCGTACAAACGAGTTTTCCTTCTTCGTTAAGCACAACCGGACTTGTTTGCTTTGTCAAACACGTTCCATTTATCATTATAATGGTGCCACGTGAGGTTAGGATTCAAACGGAGGTCATTTGGTTACTAAAATCCTTGTATTCTCGGATTGCACCCAAATTGGCCTCCAATTGAGCCTACAACGTACAAACAAGTTTTCCTTCTACATTAAGCACAACCGAACTTGTTGTAGAGTCAAACATGTTCCATTTTTTGTTATTATGGTGCCACGAAAGTTTTGAAGTAAAACAGATGTCATTTGGTCAATCAAATCCTTGTATTCTCAGATTGCACCAAAATTGGCCTCTAATTAAGTCTAAAACGTACAAACTAGTTTTCCTTCTTCGTTAGGGACCAAAAACCGAACTTGTTTGTTTTTTCAAACATGTTCCATTTGTCGTATATAGGTGCCACGTCAGGTTAGGATTCAAATGAGGTCATTTGTTCACTCAAATCCTTGTATTCTTGGATTGCACCCAAATTGGCTTCCAATTGACCTAACGTACAACGAGTTTTCCTTCTTCATTAAGCAAACCGAACTTGTTTGTCGAGTCAAACATGTTCCGTTTGTTTTTATGGGCAGATTCACAAGGTTATATCACAAGGAGGTCTTTGGTCCCTCAAATCCTTGTATTTTTCTGGATTGCACCAAAATTGGTCCAATTGACCATAAACGTACAAACGGTTTTCCTTCTACGTTAAGCACACGCGCACTTGTTTGTGGAGTCAAACATGTTTCATTTGTCATTATTATGGATCAACACGAAGGTTAGGATTCAAACGGAATGTCCATTTGGTCACTCAAATCCTTGTTAATTCTCGAATTTGCAACCCACAATTGGTCTCCAATTGAGACTAAAACGTACAAATGAGTTTTCCTTCTTCGTTAAGCACAACCGAACTTTTTGTAGAGTGAAAAAAGTTCCATTTGTCTTATTATGGTCCACGTGGGGTTAGGATTCGAACGGAGGTCATTTGGTCACTCAAATCCTTGTATTCTCGAATTGCACCCAAATTGGCCTCCAATTTGAGCCTAAAAACGTACAAACGAGTTTTCCTTCTTCGTTAAGCACAACCGAACTTGTTTGTTGAGTTAAACATGTTCCATTTGTCTTAATTATGGTGCCACATGAGGTTAGGATTCAAACGGAGGTCATGTGGTTACTCAAATCCTTATATTCTCGGATTGCACCCAAATTGGCCTCCAATTGAACCAACAACGTACAAAAGAGTTTTCCTTTTCGTTAAGGACAACCGAACTTGTTTGTTGAGTCAAAATGTTCCATTTGTCATTATATGGTGCACATGAGGTTAGAATTCAAACGGAGGTCATTTGGTCACTCAAATCCTTGTATTATCAGATGCACCCAAATTGGCCTCCAATTGAGCCTACAACGTACAAACGAGTTTTCCTTTTTCGTTCAGGACAACCGAATTTGTTTGTTTTTTCAAACATGTTCATTTTATGTTATTTTGGTGCCACGTGAGGTTAGGATTCAAACGGAGGTCATTTGGTCATTCAAATCCTTGTATTCTCGGATTGCACCCAAATGCCTCCATTGATCCACAATGTACAAACGAGTTTTCCTTTTTCGTTAGCACAACCGAACTTGTTTGTTGAGTCAAACATGTTCCATTTGTTGTTATTATGGTGCCACTGAGGTTAGATTCAAACGGAGGTCATTTAGTCACTCAAATCTTTGTATTCTCGATTGCACCCAATTGGCCTCCAATTGATCCTACATGTACAAATGAGTTTTCCTTTTCCTGAAGCACAACCGAAGTTTTTTGTTGAGTCAAACATTTTTCATTTGTCGTTATTATGGTTCACGTGAGGTTAGGATTCGAACGGAGGTCGTTTGTCACGTAAATCCTTGTATTCTCGGATTGCACCCAAATTTTCCTCAAATTGAGCCTACAGCGTACAAACGAGTTTTCCTTCTTCGTTAAGCACAACCGAACTTGTTTGCTTTGTCAAACACGTTCCATTTGTCATTATAATGGTGCCACTGAGGTTAGGATTCAAACGGAGGTCATTTGGTTACTAAATCCTTGTATTCTCGGATTGCACCCAAATTGGCCTCCAATTGAACCAACAACGTACAGAGTTTTCCTTTTTCGTTAAGGACAACCGAACTTGTTTGTTGAGTCAAAAATGTTCCATTTGTCATTATTATGGTGCCACGTGAGGTTAGAATTCAAACAGAGTCATTTGGTCACTCAAATCCTTGTATTATCCGATTGCACCCAAATTGGCCTCCAATTGAGCCTACAACGTACAAACGAGTTTTCCTTCTTCGTTCAGGACAACCGAATTTGTTTGTTTTGTCAAACATGTTCCATTTTATGTTATTTTGGTGCCACGTGAGGTTAGGATTCAAACGGAGGTCATTTGGTCATTCAAATCCTTGTATTCTCGGATTGCACCCAAATTGGCCTCCAATTGATCCTACAATGTACAAACGAGTTTTCCTTTTTCGTTAAGCACAACCGAACTTGTTTGTTGAGTCAAACATGTTCCATTTGTTGTTATTATGGTGCCACCTGAGGTTAGGATTCAAACGGAGGTCATTTAGTCACTCAAATCTTTGTATTCTCGAATTGCACCCAAATTGGCCTCCAATTGATCCTACAATGTACAAATGAGTTTTCCCTTTTCCTGAAGCACAACCGAAGTTGTTTGTTGAGTCAAACATTTTTCATTTGTCATTATTATGGTTCCACGTGAGGTTAGGATTCGAACGGAGGTCGTTTGGTCACGTAAATCCCTGTATTCTCGGATTGCACCCAAATTTTCCTCCAATTGAGCCTACACGTACAAACGAGTTTTCCTTCTTCGTTAAGCAGAACTGAACTTGTTTGTTGAGTCAAACATGTTCCATTTGTCTTTATTATGGTACCACGAAGAGGTTAGGATTCAAACTGAGTCATTTGGTCACTGAAATCCTTGTATTCTCGGATTGCACCCAAAATTGCGCCTCCAATTGTGCCTAACAACCTACAAAGGAGTTTTCCTTGTCGTTAGCACAACCGAAACTTTTTTGTTGTGTCAAACATGTTCCATTTTTCATTTTTATTGTGCCACATGAGGTTAGGATTCAAACGGAGGTCATTTGGTCCTCAAATCTTTGTATTCTCGGATTGCACCCAAATTGGCTCCAATTGAGCCTACAACGTACAAACGAGTTTTCACTTCTTTGTTAAGCACCAACCGAACTTGTTTGTTGTTAAAACATGTTCCATTTGTCATTATTATGGTGCCACGTGAGGTAAGGATTCAAACGGAGTTCATTTGGTCACTCAAATCCTTGTATTCTCGGATTGCACCCAAATTGGCCTCAAATTCACCTACAACGTACAACGATTTTCCTTCTACATTAAGCAGAACCAAACTTGTTTGTCGAGTCAAACATGTTCCGTTTGTTGGTATATAGTGTCACGCAGAGGTTAGGATTCAAAAAGAGGTCATTTGGTCCCTCAAATCCATGTATTCTTGGATTGCACCCAAATTGGTCTCCAATTGACCCAAAACGTACAAACGTGTTTTCCTTCTACGTTAAGCACAACGACCTTGTTTGTAGAGTCAAACATGTTTCATTGTCATTATTATGGTGCAACCAAGTTAGGATTCAAACGGAAGTCATTTGGTCACTCAAATCCTTGTATTATCAGATTGCACCCAAATTGGTCTCCAATTGAGACTAAACGTACAAATGAGTTTTCTTCTTCGTTAAGCACAAACGAACTTCTTTGTAGAGTGAAAAAAGTTCCATTTGTCATTATTATGGTTCCCGTGGGTTAGGATTTGAAAGGAGGTCATTTGTCACTCAAATCCTTGTATTCTCGAATTGCACCCAAATTGGCCTCCAATTTGAGCCTAAAACGTACAAACGAGTTTTCCTTCTTCGTTAAGCACAACCGAACTTGTTTGTTGAGTTAAACATGTTCCATTTGTCTTAATTATGGTGCCACATGAGGTTAGGATTCAAACGGAGGTCATGTGGTTACTCAAATCCTTATATTCTCGGATTGCACCCAAATTGGCCTCCAATTGAACCAACAACGTACAAAAGAGTTTTCCTTTTTCGTTAAGGACAACCGAACTTGTTTGTTGAGTCAAAAATGTTCCATTTGTCATTATAATGGTGCCACGTGAGGTTAGAATTCAAACAGAGGTCATTTGGTCACTCAAATCCTTGTATTATCAGATTGCACCCAAATTGGCCTCCAATTGAGCCTACAACGTACAAACGAGTTTTCCTTTTCGTTCAAGGACAACCGAATTTGTTTGTTTTTCAAACATGTTCCATTTTATGTTATTTTGGCGCCACGTGAGGTTAGGATTCAAACGGAGGTCATTTGGTCATCAAATCCTTGTATTCTCGGATTGCACCCAAATTGGCCTCCAATTGAACCTAACAACGTACAAACGAGTTTTCCTTTTTCGTTAAGCACAACCGAACTTGTTTGTTGAGTCAAACATGTTCCATTTGTCTTATTATGGTGCCACCTGAGGTTAGGATTCAAACGGAGGTCATTTGGTCACTCAAATCCTTGTATTCTCGAATTGCACCCAAATTGGCCTCCAATTGAGCCTAAACGTACAAATGAGTTTTCCTTTTCGTTAAGCACAACCGAACTTTTTGTTGAGTCAAACATGTTCCATTTGTCGTTATTATGGTTCCACGTGAGGTTAGGATTCAAACGGAGGTCATTTGGTCACTCAAATCCTTGTATTCTCGGATTGCACCCAAATTGGCCTCAATTGAACCTAAACGTACAAACGAGTTTTCCTTTTTCGTTAAGCACAACCGAACTTGTTTGTTGAGTCAAACATGTTCCATTTGTCGTTATTAATGGTGCCACGTAAGGTTAGGGATTCAACGGCAGGTCATTTGGTTATTCAAATTCTTGTATTTCTCGGATTGCACCCAAATTGGCCTCCAATTGAGCCTACAACGTGCAAACGAGTTTTTCCATCTTCGTTAAGCCAACCGAACTTGTGTGTTGAGTAAAACATGTTCTATTGGTCGTTATTATTGGTGGCACACGCAGGTTAGGAATCAAACGGGGGTCATTTGGTCAATTCAAATCCTGTGTATTCTCGGATTGCCACCAAAATTGAATTCCAATTAAGCTCAAAAACGTACAACAAGTTTTCTTTTTCGTTAAGCACATACCGAACTTGTCTGTTAGTCAACCCATGCTCCATTTGTCGGGTATATGGTGCCACGTCAGGTCAAAGATTCAAACGGATGTCATTTGGTTCACCAAATCCTTGTATGTCTTTGAATTGCACCCAAATTGGGCCTCCAATTGAGCATTAAACCGTACAAAACGAGTTTTTCCGTACTTCGTTAAGGACAACCGGAACTGTGTTGTAGAGTCAAACATGTTCCATTTGTCTTATTATGGTGCCACGCAATCTCAGGATTCAAACGGAGGTCATTTGGTCACTCAAATCCTTATATTCTTCGGATTGCACCCAAATTGGCCTCCAATTGAACCTACAACGTACAAACGAGTTTTCCTTTTTCGTTAAGCACACCGAACTTATTTGTTGAGTCAAACATGTTCCATTTGTCATTATTATGGTGCCACGCAAGGTTAGGATTCAAACGGATGTCATTTGGTCACTCAAATCTTGTATTCTCGGAATTGCACCCAAATTGGCCTCTAATTGAGCCTAAAACGTACAAATGAGTTTTCATATTCGTTAAGCACAACCGAACTTGTTTGTTGAGTCAAACATGTTCCATTTGTCTTTATTATGGTGCCACGTGAGGTAGGATTCAAACGGAGGTCATTTGGTCACTCAAATCCTTGTATTCTCGGATTGCACCCAAATTGGCCTCAAATTGAACCAATAACGTACAAACGAGTTTTCCTTTTTCGTTAATCACAACCGAACTTGTTTGTTGAGTCAAACATATTCCATTTTTCGTTATTATGGTGCCACATGAGGTTAGGATTCAAATGGAGGTCATTTGGTCACTTAAATCCTTGTATTCTCAGATTGCACCCAAATTGGCCTCCAATTGAGCAGAAAACAAACAAAAAAGTTTTCCATCTTCGTTAAGCTCAACCAAACTTGTGTGTTGACTCAAATATGTTCCATTAGTCATTAATATGGTGCAACGCGATGTTAGGATTCAAATGGAGGTCATTTGGTCACTCAAATCCTTGTATTCTCGGATTGCACCGAAATTGCCTCCAATTGAGCCTACAACGTACAAACGAGTTTTCCTTCTTCGTTAATCACAAATGAACATGTTTGATGAGTTTAAAATGTTCCATTTGTCTTTATAATGGTTCAACGTGTGGTTAGGATTCAAACGGAGGTCATTTGGTTATTCAAATTCTTGGATTCTCGGATTGCACCCAAATTGGCCTCAAATTGAGCCTACAACGTGCAAACGAGTTTTCCTTCTCCGTTAACCACAACCGAACTTTTTTGTTGAGTCAAACATGTTCCATTTTTCGTTATTATGGTGCCACACAGGTTTGAATTCAAACGGGGATCATTTGGTCAATCAAATCCTTGTATTCTCAGATTGCACCAAAATTGAATTCCAATTAAGCCAAAAACGTACAAACAAGTTTTCTTTTTCGTTAAGCACAACCGAACTTGTCTGTTGAGTCAAACATGCTCCATTTGTCGGTATTATGGTGCCACATCAGGTTGAGATTCAAACGGAGGTCATTTGTTCATGCAAATCCTTGTATTCTCGAATTGCACCCAAATTGGCCTCCAATTGAGCATTAAACGTACAAACGAATTTTCCTACTTCGTTAAGGACAACCGAACTTGACAACCAAACTTGTTTGTAGAGTCAAACATGTTCCATTTGTCTTTATTATGGTGCACGCAATCTCAAGATTAAAACGGAGGTCATTTGGTCTCTCAAATCCTTATATTCTTCGATTGCACCCAAATTGGCCTCCAATTGAACCTACAACGTACAAACGAGTTTTCCTTTTTCGTTAAGCACAACCGAACTTATTTGTTGAGTCAAACATGTTCCATTTGTCATTATTATGGATCCACGCAAGGTTAGGATTCAAACGGATGTCATTTGGTCACTCAAATCCTTGTATTCTCGAATTGCACCCAAATTCGCCTCTAATTGAGCCTAAAACATACAAATGAGTTTTTCATATTCGTTAAGCACAATCGAACTTTTTTGTTGAGTCAAACATGTTCCATTTGTCTTTATTATGGTGCCACATGAGGTTAGGATTCAAATGGAGGTCATTTGGTCACTCAAATCCTTGTATTCTCGGATTGCACCCAAATTGGCCTCAAATTGAACCAATAACGTACAAACGAGTTTTCCTTTTTCGTTAATCACAACCGAACTTGTTTGTTGAGTCAAACATATTCCATTTTTCGTTATTATGGTTCCACATGAGGTTAGGATTCAAATGGAGGTCATTTGGTCACTTAAATCCTTGTATTCTCAGATTGCACCCAAATTGGCCTCCAATTGAGCAGAAAACAAACAAAAAAGTTTTCCATCTTCATTAAGCTCAACCAAACTTGTGTGTTGACTCAAATATGTTCCATTAGTCATTAATATGGTGCAACGTGATGTTAGGATTCAAATGGAGGTCATTTGGTCACTCAAATCCTTGTATTCTCGGATTGCACCGAAATTGCCTCCAATTGAGCCTACAACGTACAAACGAGTTTTCCTTTTTCGTTAAGCACAAATGAACATGTTTGATGAGTTTAAAATGTTCCATTTGTCGTTATAATTGTTCAACATGTGGTTAGGATTCAAACGGAGGTCATTTGGTTATTCAAATTCTTGGATTCTCGGATTGCACCCAAATTGGCCTCAAATTGAGCCTACAACGTGCAAACGAGTTTTCCTTCTCCGTTAACCACAACCGAACTTTTTTGTTGAGTCAAACATGTTCCATTTTTCGTTATTATGGTGCCACACAGGTTTGAATTCAAACGGGGATCATTTGGTCAATCAAATCCTTGTATTCTCAGATTGCACCAAAATTGAATTCCAATTAAGCCAAAAACGTACAAACAAGTTTTATTTTTCGTTAAGCACAACCGAACTTGTCTGTTGAGTCAAACATGCTCCATTTGTCGGTATTATGGTGCCACGTCAGGTTGAGATTCAAACGGAGGTCATTTGTTCATGCAAATCCTTGTATTCTCGAATTGCACCCAAATTGGCCTCCAATTGAGCATTAAACGTACAAACGAATTTTCCTACTTCGTTAAGGACAACCGAACTTGACAACCGAACTTGTTTGTAGAGTCAAACATGTTCAATTTGTCTTTATTATGGTGCACGCAATCTCAAGATTAAAACGGAGGTCATTTGGTCTCTCAAATCCTTATATTCTTCGATTGCACCCAAATTGGCCTCCAATTGAACCTACAACGTACAAACGAGTTTTCCTTTTTCGTTAAGCACAACCGAACTTATTTGTTGAGTCAAACATGTTCCATTTGTCATTATTATGGATCCACGCAAGGTTAGGATTCAAACGGATGTCATTTGGTCACTCAAATCCTTGTATTCTCGAATTGCACCCAAATTCGCCTCTAATTGAGCCTAAAACGTACAAATGAGTTTTTCATATTCGTTAAGCACAACCGAACTTTTTTGTTGAGTAAAACATGTTCCATTTGTCTTTATTATGGTCCCACATGAGGTTAGGATTCAAACGGAGGTCATTTGGTCACTTAAATACTTGTATTCTCGGATTGCACCCAAATTGGCCTCCAATTGAACCTATAACGTACAAACGAGTTTTCCTTTTTCGTTAAGCACAACCGAACTTGTTTGTTGAGTCAAACATGTTCCATTTGTCGTTATTATGGTGCCACATGAGGTTAGGATTCAAACGGAGGTCATTTGGTCACTCAAATCTTTGTATTCTCAGATTGCACCCAAATTGGCCTCCAATTGAGCAGAAAACAAACAAAAAAGTTTTCCATCTTCGTTAAACTCAACAAAACTTGTGTGTTGACTCAAACATGTTCCATTTGTCGTTAATATGGTGTAACACGATGTTAGGATTCAAACGGAGGTCATTTGGTCACTCAAATCCTTGTATTCTCGGATTGCACCCAAATTGGCCTCCAATTAAACCTACAACGTACAAACGAGTTTTCCTTTTTCGTTAAGCACAGTCGGAGTTATTTGTTGATTCAAACATGTTCCATTTGTCATTATTATGGAGCCACGCAAGGTTAAGATTCAAACGGATGTCATTTGGTCACTCAAATCCTTGAATTCTCGAATTGCAACCAAATTGGCCTCTAATTGAGCCTAAAACGTACAAATGAGTTTTTCTTATTCGTTAAGCAGAACTGAACTTGTTTGTTGAGTCAAACATGTTCCATTTGTCTTTATTATGGTGCCACAAGAGGTTAGGATTCAAACGGAGGTCATTTGGTCACTGAAATCCTTGTATTCTCGGATTGCACCCAAATTGTCCTCCAATTGTGCCTACAACCTACAAACGAGTTTTCCTTGTCCGTTAGGCACAACCGAACTTTTTTGTTTTGTCAAACATGTTCCATTTTTCATTTTTATTGTGCCACATGAGGTTAGGATTCAAACAGAGGTCATTTGGTCGCTCAAATCTTTGTATTCTCGGATTGCACCCAAATTGGTCTCCAATTGAGCCTACAACGTACAAACGAGTTTTCATTCTTTGTTAAGCACAACCGAACTTGTTTGTTTTGTAAAAAATGTTCCATTTGTCATTATAATGGTGCCACGTGAGGTAAGGATTCAAACGGAGTTCATTTGGTCACTCAAATCCTTGTATTCTCGGATTGCACCCAAATTAGCTTCCAATTGAGCTTACAACGTACAAACGAGTTTTCCTTTTTCGTTAAGCACAACCAAACTTTTTTCTTGAGTCAAACATGTTCCATTTGTCTTTATTATGGTGCCACATGAGGTTAGGATTCAAACGGAGTTCATTTGGTCACTCAAATCCTTGTATTCTCGGATTGCACCCAAATTGGCCTCCAATTGAACCTATAACGTACAAACGAGTTTTCCTTTTACGTAAAGCACAACCGAACTTGTTTGTTGTGTCAAACATGTTCCATTTGTCGTTATTATGGTGCCACATGAGGTTAGGATTCAAACGGAAGTCATTTGGTCACTCAAATCCTTGTATTCTCAGATTGCACCCAAATTGGCGTCCAATTGAGCAGAAAACAAACAAAAATGTTTTCCATCTTTGTTAAGCTCAACCAAACTTGTGTGTTGAGTCAAACATGTTCCATTTGTCGTTAATATGGTGCAACGCGATGTTCGGATTCAAACGGTGGTCATTTGGTCACTCAAATCCTTGTATTCTCGGATTGCACCCAAATTGGCCTCAAATTGAGCCTACAACGTACAAACGAGTTTTCCTTATTCGTTAAGCGCAATTGAACATGTTTTATGAGTTTAAAATGTTCCATTTGTCGTTATAATGGTGCCACGTGTGGTTAGGATTCAAACGGAGGTCATTTGGTTATTCAAATTCTTGTATTCTCGGATTGCACCCAAATTGGCCTCAAAGCCTACAACGTGCAAACGAGTTTTCCTTCTTCGTTAAGCACAACCGAACTTGTTTGTTGAGTCAAACATGTTCTATTTGTCGTTATTATGGTGCCACGCAGGTTTGAATTCAAACGGGGGTCATTTGGTCAATCAAATCCTTGTATTCTCAGATTGCACCAAAATTGAATTCCAATTAAGCCAAAAACGTACAAACAAGTTTTCTTTTTTCGTTAAGCACAACCGAACTTGTCTGTTGAGTCAACCATGCTCCATTTGTCGGTATTATGGTGCCACGTCAGGTCGAGATTCAAACGGAGGTCATTTGTTCATGCAAATCCTTGTATTCTTGAATTGCACCCAAATTGGCCTCCAATTGAGCATAAACGTACAAACGAGTTTTCCTACTTCGTTAAGGACAACCGAACTTGTTTGTAGAGTCAAACATGTTCCATTTGTCTTTATTATGGCGCACGCAATCTCAAGATTCAAACGGAGGTCATTTGGTCTCTCAAATCCTTATATTCTTGGATTGCACCCAAATTGGCCTCCAATTGAACCTACAATGTACAAACGAGTTTTCCTTTTTCGTTAAGCACAGCCGAACTTATTTGTTGAGTCAAGCATGTTCCATTTGTCATTATTATGGATCCACGCAAGGTTAGGATTCAAACGGATGTCATTTGGTCACTCAAATCCTTGTATTCTCGAATTGCACCCAAATTGGCCTCTAATTGAGCCTAAAACGTACAAATGAGTTTTTCATATTCGTTAAGCACAAACGAACTTTTTTGTTGAGTCAAACATGTTCCATTTGTCTTTATTATGGTGCCACATGAGGTTAGGATTCAAACGGAGGTCATTTGGTCACTCAAATCCTTGTATTCTCGGATTGCACCCAAATTGGCCTCAAATTGAACCAATAACGTACAAACGAGTTTTCCTTTTTCGTTAATCACAACCGAACTTGTTTGTTGAGTCAAACATATTCCATTTTTCGTTATTATGGTGCCACATGAGGTTAGGATTCAAATGGAGGTCATTTGGTCACTTAAATCCTTGTATTCTCAGATTGCACCCAAATTGGCCTCCAATTGAGCAGAAAACAAACAAAAAAGTTTTCCATCTTCGTTAAGCTCAACCAAACTTGTGTGTTGACTCAAATATGTTCCATTAGTCATTAATATGGTGCAACGCGATGTTAGGATTCAAATGGAGGTCATTTGGTCACTCAAATCCTTGTATTCTCGGATTGCACCGAAATTGCCTCCAATTGAGCCTACAACGTACAAACGAGTTTTCCTTCTTCGTTAATCACAAATGAACATGTTTGATGAGTTTAAAATGTTCCATTTGTCGTTATAATGGTTCAACGTTTGGTTAGGATTCAAACGGAGGTCATTTGGTTATTCAAATTCTTGGATTCTCGGATTGCACCCAAATTGGCCTCAAATTGAGCCTACAACGTGCAAACGAGTTTTCCTTCTCCGTTAACCACAACCGAACTTGTTTGTTGAGTCTAACATGTTCTATTTTTCGTTATTATGGTGCCACACAGGTTTGAATTCAAACGGGGGTCATTTGGTCAATCAAATCCTTGTATTCTCAGATTGCACCAAAATTGAATTCCAATTAAGCCAAAAACGTACAAACAAGTTTTCTTTTTCGTTAAGCACAACCGAACTTGTCTGTTGAGTCAAACATGCTCCATTTGTCGGTATTATGGTGCCACGTCAGGTTGAGATTCAAACGGAGGTCATTTGTTCATGCAAATCCTTGTATTCTCGAATTGCACCCAAATTGGCCTCCAATTGAGCATTAAACGTACAAACGACTTTTCCTACTTCGTTAAGGACAACCGAACTTGTTTGTAGAGTCAAACATGTTCCATTTGTCTTTATTATGGTGCACGCAATCTCAAGATTAAAACGGAGGTCATTTGGTCTCTCAAATCCTTATATTCTTCGATTGCACCCAAATTGGCCTCCAATTGAACCTACAACGTACAAACTAGTTTTCCTTTTTCGTTAAGCACAACCGAACTTATTTGTTGAGTCAAACATGTTCCATTTGTCATTATTATGGATCCACGCAAGGTTAGGATTCAAACGGATGTCATTTGGTCACTCAAATCCTTGTATTCTCGAATTGCACCAAAATTGGCCTCTAATTGAGCCTAAAACGTACAAATGAGTTTTTCATATTCGTTAAGCACAACCAAACTTTTTTGTTGAGTCAAATATGTTCCAATTGTCTTTATTATGGTCCCACATGAGGTTAGGATTCAAACGGAGGTCATTTGGTCACTCAAATCCATGTATTCTCGGATTGCACCCAAATTGGCCTCCAATTGAACTTATAACGTACAAACGAGTTTTCCTTTTACGTTAAGCACAACCAAACTTGTTTGTTGAGTAAAACATGTTCCATTTGTCGTTATTTTGGTGCCACATGACGTTAGGATTCAAACGGAGGTCATTTGGTCACTCAAATCTTTGTATTCTCAGATTGCACCCAAATTGGCCTCCAATTGAGCAGAAAACAAACAAAAAAGTTTTCCATCTTCGTTAAACTCAACCAAACTTGTGTGTTGACTCAAACATGTTCCATTTGTCGTTAATATGGTGCAACACGATGTTAGGATTCAAACGGAGGTCATTTGGTCACTCAAATCCTTGTATTCTCGGATTGCACCAAATTGGCCTCCAATTAAACCTACAACGTACAAACGAGTTTTCCTGTTTCGTTAAGCACAGTGTTGATTCAAACATGTTCCATTTGTCATTATTATCGAGCCACGCAAGGTTAAGATTCAAACGGATGTCATTTGGTCACTCAAATCCTTGAATTCTCGAATTGCAACCAAATTGGCCTCTAATTGAGCCTAAAACGTACAAATGAGTTTTTCATATTCGTTAAGCAGAACTGAACTTGTTTGTTGAGTCAAACATGTTCCATTTGTCTTTATTATGGTGCCACAAGAGGTTAGGATTCAAACGGAGGTCATTTGGTCACTGAAATCCTTGTATTCTCGGATTGCACCCAAATTGGCCTCCAATTGTGCCTACAACCTACAAACGAGTTTTCCTTGTCCGTTAGGCACAACCGAACTTTTTTGTTTTGTCAAACATGTTCCATTTTTCATTTTTATTGTGCCACATGAGGTTAGGATTCAAACGGAGGTCATTTGGTCGCTCAAATCTTTGTATTCTCGGATTGCACCCAAATTGGTCTCCAATTGAGCCTACAACGTACAAACGAGTTTTCATTCTTTGTTAAGCACAACCGAACTTGTTTGTTTTGTAAAACATGTTCCATTTGTCATTATTATGGTGCCACGTGAGGTAAGGATTCAAACGGAGTTCATTTGGTCACTCAAATCCTTGTATTCTCGGATTGCACCCAAATTGGCCTCAAATTGAACCAATAACGTACAAACGAGTTTTCCTTTTTCGTTAATCACAACCGAACTTGTTTGTTGAGTCAAACATATTCCATTTTTCGTTATTATGGTGCCACATGAGGTTAGGATTCAAATGGAGGTCATTTGGTCACTTAAATCCTTGTATTCTCAGATTGCACCCAAATTGGCCTCCAATTGAGCAGAAAACAAACAAAAAAGTTTTCCATCTTCGTTAAGCTCAACCAAACTTGTGTGTTGACTCAAATATGTTCCATTAGTCATTAATATGGTGCAACGCGATGTTAGGATTCAAATGGAGGTCATTTGGTCACTCAAATCCTTGTATTCTCGGATTGCACCGAAATTGCCTCCAATTGAGCCTACAACGTACAAACGAGTTTTTCCTTCTTCGTTAATCACAAATGAACATGTTTGATGAGTTTAAAATGTTCCATTTGTCGTTATAATGGTTCAACGTGTGGTTAGGATTCAAACGGAGGTCATTTGGTTATTCAAATTCTTGGATTCTCGGATTGCACCCAAATTGGCCTCAAATTGAACCTACAACGTGCAAACGAGTTTTCCTTCTCCGTTAACCACAACCGAACTTGTTTGTTGAGTCAAACATGTTCTATTTTTCGTTATTATGGTGCCACACAGGTTTGAATTCAAACGGGGGTCATTTGGTCAATCAAATCCTTGTATTCTCAGATTGCACCAAAATTGAATTCCAATTAAGCCAAAAACGTACAAACAAGTTTTCTTTTTCATTAAGCACAACCGAACTTGTCTGTTGAGTCAAACATGCTTCATTTGTCGGTATTATGGTGCCACGTCAGGTTGAGATTCAAACGGAGGTCATTTGTTCATGCAAATCCTTGTATTCTCGAATTGCACCCAAATTGGCCTCCAATTGAGCATTAAACGTACAAACGACTTTTCCTACTTCGTTAAGGACAACCGAACTTGTTTGTAGAGTCAAACATGTTCCATTTGTCTTTATTATGGTGCACGTAATCTCAAGATTAAAACGGAGGTCATTTGGTCTCTCAAATCCTTATATTCTTCGATTGCACCCAAATTGGCCTCCAATTGAACCTACAACGTACAAACTAGTTTTCCTTTTTCGTTAAGCACAACCGAACTTATTTTTTGAGTCAAACATGTTCCATTTGTCATTATTATGGATCCACGCAAGGTTAGGATTCAAACGGATGTCATTTGGTCACTCAAATCCTTGTATTCTCGAATTGCACCAAAATTGGCCTCTAATTGAGCCTAAAACGTACAAATGAGTTTTTCATATTCGTTAAGCACAACCGAACTTTTTTGTTGAGTCAAATATGTTCCATTTGTCTTTATTATGGTCCCACATGAGGTTAGGATTCAAACGGAGGTCATTTGGTCACTCAAATCCATGTATTCTCGGATTGCACCCAAATTGGCCTCCAATTGAACTTATAACGTACAAACGAGTTTTCCTTTTTCGTTAAGCACAACCAAACTTGTTTGTTGAGTAAAACATGTTCCATTTGTCGTTATTTTGGTGCCACATGAGGTTAGGATTCAAACGGAGGTCATTTGGTCACTCAAATCTTTGTATTCTCAGATTGCACCCAAATTGGCCTCCAATTGAGCAGAAAACAAACAAAAAAGTTTTCCATCTTCGTTAAACTCAACCAAACTTGTGTGTTGACTCAAACATGTTCCATTTGTCGTTAATATGGTGCAACACGATGTTAGGATTCAAACGGAGGTCATTTGGTCACTCAAATCCTTGTATTCTCGGAATTGCACCCAAATTGGCCTCCAATTAAACCTACAACGTACAAACGAGTTTTCCTTTTTCGTTAAGCACAGTGTTGATTCAAACATGTTCCATTTGTCATTATTATGGAGCCACGCAAGGTTAAGATTCAAACGGATGTCATTTGGTCACTCAAATCCTTGAATTCTCGAATTGCAACCAAATTGGCCTCTAATTGAGCCTAAAACGTACAAATGAGTTTTTCTTATTCGTTAAGCAGAACTGAACTTGTTTGTTGAGTCAAACATGTTCCATTTGTCTTTATTATGGTGCCACAAGAGGTTAGGATTCAAACGGAGGTCATTTGGTCACTGAAATCCTTGTATTCTCGGATTGCACCCAAATTGGCCTCCAATTGTGCCTACAACCTACAAACGAGTTTTCCTTGTCCGTTAGGCACAACCGAACTTTTTTGTTTTGTCAAACATGTTCCATTTTTCATTTTTATTGTGCCACATGAGGTTAGGATTCAAACGGAGGTCATTTGGTCGCTCAAATCTTTGTATTCTCGGATTGCACCCAAATTGGTCTCCAATTGAGCCTACAACGTACAAACGAGTTTTCATTCTTTGTTAAGCACAACCGAACTTGTTTGTTTTGTAAAACATGTTCCATTTGTCATTATTATGGTGCCACGTGAGGTAAGGATTCAAACGGAGTTCATTTGGTCACTCAAATCCTTGTATTCTCGGATTGCACCCAAATTAGCCTCCAATTGAGCCTACAACGTACAAACGAGTTTTCCTTTTTCGTTAAGCACAACCAAACTTGTTTCTTGAGTCAAACATGTTCCATTTTTATTTATTATGGTGCCACATGAGGTTAGGATTCAAACGGAGTTCATTTGGTCACTCAAATCCTTGTATTCTCGGATTGCACCCAAATTGGCCTCCAATTGAACCTATAACGTACAAACGAGTTTTCCTTTTACGTTAAGCACAACCGAACTTGTTTGTTGTTTCAAACATGTTCCATTTGTCGTTATTATGGTGCCACATGAGGTTAGGATTCAAACGGAGGTCATTTGGTCACTCAAATCCTTGTATTCTCAGATTGCACCCAAATTGGCGTCCAATTGAGCAGAAAACAAACAAAAATGTTTTCCATCTTTGTTAAGCTCAACCAAACTTGTGTGTTGAGTCAAACATGTTCCATTTGTCGTTAATATGGTGCAACGCGATGTTAGGATTCAAATGGAGGTCATTTGGTCACTCAAATCTTTGTATTCTCGGATTGCACCCAAATTGGCCTCAAATTGAGCGTACAACGTACAAACGAGTTTTTCTTCTTCGTTAAGCGCAAATGAACATGTTTGATGAGTTTAAAATGTTCCATTTGTCATTATAATGGTGCCACGTGTGGTTAGGATTCAAACGGAGGTCATTTCGTTATTCAAATTCTTGTATTCTCGGATTGCACCCAAATTGGCCTCAAATTTAGCCTACAACGTGCAAACGAGTTTTCCTTCTTCGTTAAGCACAACCGAACTTGTTTGTTGAGTCAAACATGTTCCATTTGTCGTTATTATGGTGCCACGCAAGGTTTGAATTCAAACAGGGGTCATTTGTTCAATCAAATCCTTGTATTCTCAGATTGCACCAAAATTGAATTCCAATTAAGCCAAAACGTTAAAACAAGTTTTCTTTCTTCGTTAAGCACAACCAAACTTGTCTGTTGAGTCAACCATGCTCCATTTGTCGGTATTATGGTGCCACGTGAGGTTGAGATTCAAACGGAGGTCATTTGTTCATGCAAATCCTTGTATTCTCGAATTGCACCCAAATTGGCCTCCAATTGAGCCTAAAACATACAAACGAGTTTTACAACTTCGTTAAGTACAACCGAACTTGTTTGTAGAGTCAAACATGTTCCATTTGTCATTATTATGGTGCCACATGAGGTTAGGATTCAAACGGAGGTCATATGGTCACTCAAATCCTTGTATTCTCGGATTGCACCCAAATTGGCCTCCAATTGAACCTATAACGTACAAACGAGTTTTCCTTTTTCGTTAAGCACAACCGAACTTGTTTGTTGAGTCAAACATGTTCCATTTGTCATCATTATGGTGCCACATGAGGTTAGGATTCAAACGGAGGTCATTTGGTCACTCAAATCCTTGTATTCTCAGATTGCACCCAAATTGGCATCCGATTGAGCAGAAAACAAACAAAAAAGTTTTCCATCTTCGTTAAACTCAACAAAACTTGTGTGTTGACTCAAACATGTTCCATTTGTCGTTAATATGGTGCAACGCGATGTTAGGATTCAAATGGAGGTCATTTGGTCACTCAAATCCTTGTATCCTCGGATTGCACCCAAATTGGCCTCCAACTGAGCCTACAACGTACAAACGAGTTTTCCTTCTTCGTTAAGCACAAATGAACATGTTTGATGAGTTTAAAATGTTCCATTTGTCGTTATAATGGTGCCATGTGTGGTTAGGATTCAGACGGAAGCCATTTGGTTATTCAAATTCTTGTATTCTCGGATTGCACCAAATTGGCCTCCAAGTGATCCTACAACGTGCAAACGAGTTTTCCTTCTTCGTTAAGCACAACCGAACTTGTCTGTTGAGTCAAACATGTTCCATTTGTCTATATTACAGTGCCACGCAAGGTTTGAATTCAAAAGGGGGTCATTTGGTCAATCAAATCCTTGTATTCTCAGATTGCACCAAAATTGAATTCCAATTAAGCCAAAAACGTACAAACAAGTTTTCTTTCTTCGTTAAGAACAACCGAACTTGTGTGTTGAGTCAACCATGCTCCATTTGTCGGTATTATTCTCGAATTGCACCCAAATTTGCCTAAAATTGAGCCTAAAACGTACAAACGAGTTTTCCTACTTCGTTAAGGAAAACCGAACTTGTTTGTAGAGTCAAACATGTTCCATTTGTCTTTATTATGGTGCCACGCAATCTCAGGATTGAAACGGAGGTCATTTTGTCGCTCAAATCCTTATATTCTTGGATTGCACCCAAATTGGCCTCCAATTGAACCTACAACGTACAAACGAGTTTTCCTTTTTCATTAAGCACAGCAGAACTTATTTGTTGAGTCAAACATGTTCCATTTTTCATTATTATGGAGCCACTCAAGGTTAGGATTCAAACGGATGTCATTTGGTCACTCAAATCCTTGTATGCTCGAATTGCACCCAAATTGGCCTCTAATTGAGCCTAAAACGTACAAATGAGTTTTTCTTATTCGTTAAGCACAACCGAACTTGTTTGTTGATTCAAACATGTTGCATTTCTCTTTATTATGGTGCCACAAGAGGTTAGGATTCAAACGGAGGTCATTTGGTCACTGAAATCCTTGTATTCTCGGATTGCACCCAAATTGGCCCCCAATTGTGCCTACAACCTACAAACGAGTTTTCCTTGTCCGTTAGGCACAACCGAACTTGTTTTTTTTGTCAAACATGTTCAATTTTTTGCTATTATTGTGCCACATGAGGTTAGGATTCAAACGGAGGTCATTTGGTCACTCAAATCCTTGTATTCTCGAATTGCACCCAAATTGGACTCCAATTGAGCCAACAACATATAAACGAGTTTTCTTTCTTCGTTAAGCACAACAGAACTTGTTTGTTTAGTCAAACATGTTCCATTAGACTTTATTATAGTGAAACATGAGGATAGGATTCAAAAGGAGGTCATTTGGTCACTCAAATTATTGTATTCTCGAATTGAACCGAAATTGACCTCCAAATGTGACTACAATGTACAAACGAGTTTTCATTTTTCGTTAAGCACAGCCAAACTAGTTTGTTGAGTCAAACATGTTCCATTTGTCATTATTATGATGCCAGATGAGGTTAGGATTCAAACGGAGGTCATTTGATGGCTCAAATCTTTGTATTCTCGGATTGCACCCAAATTGGTCTCCAATTGAGACTACAACGTACAAACGAGTTTTCATTATTTGTTAAGCCCAACCGAACTTGTTTGTTTTTTCAAACATGTTCCATTTGTCATTATTATGGTGCCACATGAGTTAAGGATTCAAACGGAGTTCATTTGGTCAGTCAAATCCTTGTATTCTCAGATTGCACCCAAATTAGCCTCCAATTGAGCCTACAACGTACAAACGAGTTTTCCTTGTTCGTTAAGCACAACCAAACTTGTTTCTTGAGTCAAACATGTTCCATTTTTCTTTATTATGGTGCCACATGAGGTTAGGATTCAAACGGAGTTCATTTGGTCACTCAAATCCTTGTATTCTCAGATTGCACCCAAATTGGCCTCCAATTGAACCTATAACGTACAAACGAGTTTTCCTTTTACGTTAAGCACAACCGAACTTGTTTGTTGTGTCAAACATGTTCCATTTGTCGTTATTATGGTGCCACATGAGGTTAGGATTCAAACGGAGGTCATTTGGTCACTCAAATCTTTGTATTCTCAGATTGCACCCAAATTGGCATCCAATTGAGCAGAAAACAAAAAAAAATGTTTTCCATCTTTGTTAAGCTCAACCAAACTTGTGTGTTGAGTCAAACATGTTCCATTTGTCGTTAATATGGTGCAACGCGATGTTAGGATTCAAACGGAGGTCATTTGGTCACTCAAATCTTTGTATTCTCGGATTGCACCCAAATTGGCCTCAAATTGAGCGTACCACGTACAAACGAGTTTTTCTTCTTCGTTAAGCGCAAATGAACATGTTTGATGAGTTTAAAATGTTCCATTTGTCATTATAATGGTGCCACGTGTGGTTAGGATTCAAACGGAGGTCATTTCGTTATTCAAATTCTTGTATTCTCGGATTGCACCCAAATTGGCCTCAAATTTAGCCTACAACGTGCAAACGAGTTTTCCTTCTTCGTTAAGCACAACCGAACTTGTTTGTTGAGTCAAACATGTTCCATTTGTCGTTATTATGGTGCCACGCAAGGTTTGAATTCAAACAGGGTTCATTTGTTCAATCAAATCCTTGTATTCTCAGATTGCACCAAAATTGAATTCCAATTAAGCCAAAAACGTAAAAACAAGTTTTCTTTCTTCGTTAAGCACAACCAAACTTGTCTGTTGAGTCAACCATGCTCCATTTGTCGGTATTATGGTGCCACGTGAGGTTGAGATTCAAACGGAGGTCATTTGTTCATGCAAATCCTTGTATTCTTGAATTGCACCCAAATTGGCCTCCAATTGAGCCTAAAACATACAAACGAGTTTTACAACTTCGTTAAGTACAACCGAACTTGTTTGTAGAGTCAAACATGTTCCATTTGTCATTATTATAGAGCCACGCAAGGTTAGGATTCAAACGGATGTCATTTGGTCACTCAAATCCTTGTATTCTCGAATTGCACCCAAATTGGCCTCTAATTGAGCCTAAAACGTACAAATGAGTTTTTCTTATTCGTTAAGCACAACCGAACTTGTTTGTTGAGTCAAACATGTTCCATTTGTCTTTATTATGGTGCCACATGAGGTTAGGATTCAAACGGAGGTCATATGGTCACTCAAATCCTTGTATTCTCGGATTGCACCCAAATTGGCCTCCAATTAAACCTATAACGTACAAACGAGTTTTCCTTTTTCGTTAAGCACAACCGAACTTGTTTGTTGAGTCAAACATGTTCCATTTGTCGTCATTATGGTGCCACATGAGGTTAGGATTCAAACGGAGGTCATTTGGTCACTCAAATCCTTGTATTCTCAGATTGCACCCAAATTGGCCTCCGATTGAGCAGAAAACAAACAAAAAAGTTTTCCATCTTCGTTAAACTCAACAAAACTTGTGTGTTGACTCAAACATGTTCCATTTGTCGTTAATATGGTGCAACGCGATGTTAGGATTCAAATGGAGGTCATTTGGTCACTCAAATCCTTGTATCCTCGGATTGCACCCAAATTGGCCTCCAACTGAGCCTACAACGTACAAGCGAGTTTTCCTTCTTCGTTAAGCACAAATGAACATGTTTGATGAGTTTAAATGTTCCATTTGTCCTTATAATGGTGCCATGTGTGGTTAGGATTCAGACGGAAGCCATTTGGTTATTCAAATTCTTGTATTCTCGGATTGCACCAAATTGGCCTCCAAGTGATCTACAACGTGCAAACGAGTTTTCCTTCTTCGTTAAGCACAACCGAACTTGTGTGTTGAGTCAAACATGTTCCATTTGTCTATATTACAGTGCCACGCAAGGTTTGAATTCAAAAGGGGGTCATTTGGTCAATCAAATCCTTGTATTCTCAGATTGCACCAAAATTGAATTCCAATTAAGCCAAAAACGTACAAACAAGTTTTCTTTCTTCGTTAAGAACAACCGAACTTGTGTGTTGAGTCAACCATGCTCCATTTGTCGGTATTATTCTCGAATTGCACCCAAATTTGCCTCCAATTGAGCCTAAAACGTACAAACGAGTTTTCCTACTTCGTTAAGGACAACCGAACTTGTTTGTAGAGTCAAACATGTTCCATTTGTCTTTATTATGGTGCCACGCAATCTCAGGATTGAAACGGAGGTCATTTTGTCGCTCAAATCCTTATATTCTTGGATTGCACCCAAATTGGCCTCCAATTGAACCTACAACGTACAAACGAGTTTTCCTTTTTCGTTAAGCACAGCCGAACTTATTTGTTGAGTCAAACATGTTCCATTTTTCATTATTATGGAGCCACTCAAGGTTAGGATTCAAACGGATGTCATTTGGTCACTCAAATCCTTGTATGCTCGAATTGCACCCAAATTGGCCTCTAATTGAGCCTAAAACGTACAAATGAGTTTTTCTTATTCGTTAAGCACAACCGAACTTGTTTGTTGATTCAAACATGTTGCATTTCTCTTTATTATGGTGCCACAAGAGGTTAGGATTCAAACGGAGGTCATTTGGTCACTGAAATCCTTGTATTCTCGGATTGCACCCAAATTGGCCCCCAATTGTGCCTACAACCTACAAACGAGTTTTCCTTGTCCGTTAGGCACAACCGAACTTGTTTTTTTTGTCAAACATGTTCAATTTTTTGCTATTATTGTGCCACATGAGGTTAGGATTCAAACGGAGGTCATTTGGTCACTCAAATCCTTGTATTCTCGAATTGCACCCAAATTGGACTCCAATTGAGCCAACAACGTATAAACGAGTTTTCTTTCTTCGTTAAGCACAACAGAACTTGTTTGTTTAGTCCAACATGTTCCATTAGTCTTTATTATAGTGACACATGAGGATAGGATTCAAAAGGAGGTCATTTGGTCACTCAAATCATTGTATTCTCGAATTGAACCGAAATTGACCTCCAAATGTGACTACAATGTACAAACGAGTTTTCATTTTTCGTTAAGCACAGCCAAACTAGTTTGTTGAGTCAAACATGTTCCATTTGTCATTATTATGATGCCAGATGAGGTTAGGATTCAAACGGAGGTCATTTGATGGCAAAAATCTTTGTATTCTCGGATAGCACCCAAATTGGTCTCCAATTGAGACTACAACGTACAAACGAGTTTTCATTATTTGTTAAGCCCAACCGAACTTGTTTGTTTTTTCAAACATGTTCCATTTGTCATTATTATTGTGCCACATGAGTTAAGGATTCAAACGGAGGTCATTTGGTCACTCAAATCCTTGTATTCTCGGATTGCACCGAAATTGGCCCCCAATTGAGCCTACAACGTACAAACGAGTCTTCCTTCTTCGTTACGCACAACCAAACTTGTTTATTGAGTCAAACATGTTCCATTTGTCATTATTATGGTGCCACACAAGGTTTGAGGTCAAACAGAGGTCATTTGGTCACTCATATCCTGTATTATCGGGTTGCACCCAGATTAGCCTATAACGTACAAACGAGTTTTCCTTCTATGTTAAGCACAACTTAACTTGTTTTTTGGAGTCAAACATGTTCCTTTTGTTTTTATTATGGTGCAACATGAGGTTAGGATTCAAACGGAGGTCATTTGGTCACTCGAATCCATATATTCTCGGATTGCACCCAAATTGGCCTCCAATTGAACCTACAACGTACAAACGAGTTTTCTTTTTCGTTAAGCACAACTGAACTTATTTGTTGAGTCAAACATGTTCTATTTGTCATTATTATGGTGCCACGCAAGGTTAGGATTCAAACGGAGGTCATTTAGTCACTCAAATCCTTGTATTCTCGAATTGCACTCAAATTGGCCTCTAATTGAGCCTAAAACGTACAAACGAGTTTTTCGTATTCGTTAGGCACAACCGAACTTGTTTGTTTAGTCAAACATGTTCCATTTGTCTTTATCATGGTTCCACATGAGGTTAGGATTCAAACAGAGGTCACTTGGTCACTCAAGTCCTTGTATTATTGGATTGCACCGAAATTGGCCTCCAATTGGGCCTACAATGTACAAACGAGTTTTCCTTTCTCGTTAAGCACAACCGAGCTTATTTGTTGAATCAAACATGTTCCATTTGTTGTTATTATGATGCCATGTGAGGTTAGGATTCAAACGGAGGTCATTTGGTCACTCAAATCCTTGTATTCTCGGATTGCACCCAAATTGGCATCCAATTGAGCCTACAACGTACAAACGAGTTTTCATTCTTTGCTAAGCACAACCGAACTTGTTTGTTTTGTCAGACATGTTCCATTTGTCGTTATTATGGAGCCATGAGAGGTTAGGATTCAAACTGAGGTCATTTGGTCACTCAAACTATTGTATTCTCGGATTGCACCCAAATTGGCCTCCCATTGAGCCTACAACGTACAAACGAGTTTTCCCTATTCGTTAAGCACAAATGAACATGTTTGTTTTGTCAAAAATGTTCCATTTGTCGTCATTATGGTACCACATGTGGTTAGGATTCAAACGGAGGTCATTTTGTCACTCAAATCCTTGTATTCTCGGATTGCATCCAAATTGGCCTCCGATTGAGCCTACAACGTACAAACGAGTTTTCTTCTTCGTTAAGTATAACCAAACTTATTTGTTGAGCCAAACATGTTCCATTTGTTATTATTATGGTTCCACATGACGTTTGAAGTCAAAAGGAGGTCATTTGGACACTCAAATCTTTGTATTCTCGGATTGCACCCAAATTGGCCTCCAATTGAGCCTACAACGTACAAACGAGTTTTTGTTTTTCGTTAAGCACAACCGAACTTGTTTGTTGTGTCAAACAAGTTTCATTTTTCATTATTATGGTGTCACACGAGGTTTGAAGTCAAACAGAGGTCATTTGGTCACTCAAATCCGTGTATTCTTGGATTGCACCCAGATTGGCTTCCAAATTAGCCTACAACGTACAAACGAGTTTTCCTTCTATGTTGAGCACAACCAAACTTGTTTGTTTTGTCAACCATGTTCCATTTGTTTTTATTATGTTTCCACATGAGGTTAGGATTCAAGCGGAGGTCATTTGGTCACTGAAATCCTTGTATTCTCGGATTGCACCCAAATTGTCCTCCAATTGAGCCTACAACGTATAAACGAGTTTTCCTTCTTCCTTAAGCACGAATGAACATGTTTGTTTTGTGAAAAATGTTCCATTTTTCGTTATTATGGTACCACGTGAGGTTAGGATTCAAACAGAGGTCATTTTGTCACTCAAATCCTTGTATTTTCGGATTGCATCCAAATTGGCCTCCAATTGAGCCTACAACGTACAAACGAGTTTTCCTTCTTCGTTAAGCACAACCGAACTTGTTTGTGTTTTCAAACATGTTCCATTTATCGTTATTATGGTGCCACATGAGGTTTAAAGTCAAACAGAGGTCATTTGGTCACTCAAATCCTTGTATTTTTGGATTGCACCTACATTGGCCTCCAAATTAGCTTACAACGTATAAACGAGTTTTCCTTCTACGTTAAGCACAACCGAACTTGTTTGTTGAGTCAAACATGTTCCATTTGTCATTATTATGGTTCCACATGAGGTTATGATTCAAATCGAGGTCATTTGGTCACTCAAATCCTTATATTCTCGAATTGCACCCAAATTGTCCTACAATTAAACCTACAACGTACAAACGAGTTTTCCTTTTTCGTTAAGCACAGCGGAACTTGTTTATTGAGTCAAAAATGTTCTATTTGTCGTTATTATGGTGCCTTGCAAGGTTATGATTCAAACGAAGGTTATTTGGTCACTCAAATCCTTGTATTCTCGAATTGTACCCAAGTTGGCCTCCAATTGAGCCTAAAACGTACAAACAAGTTTTCCTTCTTCGTTAAGCCCAACCGAACTTGTTTGTTGAGTCAAACATGTTTCATTTGTCTTTATTATGGTGCCACATGATATTTGCATTCAAACGGAGGTCATTTCGTAACTCAAATCCTTATATTCTCGGATTGCACCCAAATTGGCCTCCAATTGAACCTTTTTTTTTTTTTTTTGAAAAGCAAGCTTGGGGTTTAAATGGGCTCCCTAGACCACGGAAAGAAAAAGAAATAAACATTACAGACACAAATACAAATAACCACTAAGAAAGAGTTCGTTACATTCTCAAATATTTTCTACCACTGGCATCCTCAAAGATAATCTTCTTTAGATCTTCTGCAAAGGAGCTGGGGGTAACTTCAATGAAGGACGAGTTGGGCATTAGAGCTGCCAACTTGTCTGCTGCTCTATTAGTTTCCCTAACTACATGAACCACTTTGCAAACTTCAAACATTTTCAGCATGTCTTTAATTCTTCGCGTGGTATGTTTAGCTTCCCACGGAGGAGCCTTATCCGTAATAATGTACTGGACTGCTGTGGCTGAGTCGATGCTGATGAGCAGCTTCCTATGCTGACCTGAAATTGCCAGATTCAGCCCTGTTTCAACTCCCTGCAGCTCATGCATAATCACAGACTTCCCTGGAAGTGACCCTGCCGCAGCTGCTAAGACAGTGCCCTGCTGATCGCGAATGATCGCTCCATATCCACCCATCGTACCTTGCAGCGAACCATCTGAATTGATTGTCACCCACCCTGGATCAGGCCGTAGCCAAGTGTGCGATGTGCTGTCCTTGAATTTGTATTTGATGTCAATATTCCATCTATTAAAAAAGATACGATTTTGAGGAGTATCCTCCACTTCCAGCTCCATAACGATCAACCGTAGTCTGACATCATCACAGATTTTCGGACAGAGATCCTTATCTGCTAGCTCATTGCTGTCAAACAGTCTTCTATTTCGCTCTAACCATAAATGGTATATTGTTGCATTTAACATCAGCTTTTGAGCAATGGATTTCGGGTCTGTTCCTGTGAATTTGTGCAAGCACCAATGTAGTTCATCTGTCCAGCTGCGGGGATGATGTTTGAATCCCATAAATCTGAGCATAGAGGACCAGACCTGATTAGTGTAGGAGAAGCTGAAGAAAAGGTGGTTTTCATTCTCAGGTTCCAGCTTACAGAAGCAGCATAAAGAGGTCGGGATGGTTCCCCACTGTAACAGCTTGTCTTGAGTTTTTAATCTGTTTGTTAGGGCCAGCCATCCAATAAAACTGTGTCTGGGGATGCGTCCCTTGAACCAAACCAGCTTAGTCCAGGGAATGAGCGGCTTCTTGTCTCTAATAGCATGATATGCGCTTTTGCTAGAGTACTCCCCACCCTTACCTCCTTTCCACACAACTTCATCTTGAAAATTAGAGTCAAGGTCCATTGAGCTAAGGTCCTCATAAATTTCAGCAATTGAATCCTGAATATAATCACTTGCAAACCATGTCCCATCCCTAATGAGAGCGCTCACTTTGGCCTTCTTATTTATAAGAGAGTTGTAGGTGAGATGAGAAGGGAATCTGTCCATAAGAATGCCTTTAGGGTGCCATGGGTCCTTCCATAAGCATGTGTATATGCCATTCCCAATTGCATAAGTGATCAAACTGGTTGTGAGGTTTCTGCAATTTTGGATACTTCTCCAGCACCATGAGGCTCCCTGCGGGACTCCCATTAACCAGAAGTCCCTTCCCTTGATGAGGTTTTTCTTCGTCCATTGGACCCAAAGGGTTTCCTTGTTTGACACAATGCTCCATATGTATCTCGTCATAGCAGCCAGGTTAGCAGTTTTAATGCACCTTACACCTAGGCCTCCTTCATTGTAGGGGAGAAAAATTGTCTTCCATTGAACAAGAGGGACTGTCAGGTACTGATCAGATGCGGACCATAAGAAGTTCCTAATGATGGACGTGATTTCATTGATGGTTGCCTTTGGGAGGACATAGCACGAGCTCCAATATACGTGCATACTACTCAAAACAGCCTTAATAAGAGTAAGCCTACCAGCATAGGATAGAGTCCTGTTCTTCCAAGAGGTAACTCTTTTCCTGATTCTTTCCACCAGAGGGAAGCAGTCAAGGTGAGAAAGTCTAGTAGTAATCATAGGAAGGCCAAGGTATCTGACAGGAAGATCAGCTGCTTGAAATTTCAGGATTGATGTAATCTCTGTCAGATTGTCTCTAGGGACTCCCGCTGCAAAAAGACTGCTCTTATTGCAATTTATAGTCAGCCCCGTACATCTACGGAACTTGTCCATGGTCTGAGCAAGAGCAGCCGCTGACCTTTGGTCCCCATGGAAGAACGCTATAATATCATCAGCAAAGCTTAAGTGTGTTATGAAGGGGTCTTTGCATTTGTGGTGCAGCTTATAGTTTCCTTGAAGAGCTTGGTTCTTTAGAAGCAGGTGGAGAATTTCCATCATGAGGACAAAAATGTAAGGAGACATCGGGCATCCTTGGCGAATACCCCTAGTGGCTTGAATGAATCCTTTAGGCGAGCCATTACCTGAGATGGAGTATTTTGGAGTCGATATGCACACATGCACCCATTGTATAAATTGCTCAGGGAATTTGAGTTTCCTCAACATATGAATGATAGCCTCCCATCTGATAGTGTAATAGGCCTTGCGAAGATCAATTTTTGCTGCACATCTAGGAGGGCCTTGGTCTTTATGATAGTTCCGAACTAGCTCGTGGGCTAACATAATATTGTCTTGAATGAGACGCCCCTTGATAAAAGCTGATTGAGATGGGCTGACAAGCCGTTGCACTACCATGCTTAGCCTATTCTTCATGATTTTTGTCAAGCATTTGTAGACAACATTACAACATGAGATAGGCCTGAAATCACTGAGAGTAGTAGGATTAGTAATTTTTGGAATTAAAACTACACATGTTGTATTTACCTGTCTCAGAAGTTTGCCACTTGCAAAGAAATTACTGATTGCTTTGCTGAATTCATCTCCCAGAGTGCGCCAGGCTGACTTATAGAAGAAAGAGGAGAAACCATCCGGGCCTGGAGACTTGTTGGAGTTATCATAGATAAAGCTTCTGTGATTTCATTTCGGGTGACCGTTTTGGTAAGGTCCTTGCTTTCTTGAGTAGTGAGGACTCGTTCAAAGTTGATGCTTTCTATGACACTGTCATCATATGGATCCAGCTTACCGCCAAAGACCTCCTCAAAGTATCTCACACATTCTATCCCAATTTCTTCTATGTCCTCTATTTTCTCCTGATTTGCATTGTATAGAGATAAGATTTTGTTCTTCTTTTTCCTTTCCCTGGCGTAGTCATGGAAGTAGGCCACATTTTCATCTCCCACCTGCATATGCTTTGCTTTTGCCATGTAGCCAGGCTCATAGACCCAGTAGTTGAAAATTTTGAAAGGGATAGGGCCTGCCTTTCTCTGAGCATAAATTGTAAGGATGATAGGGGAGTGGTCAGACACCCCAGCAGGTAGGAAGTCAGCCTCAGAGTCCGGGATATTAGTAAGCCAATCTTGGTTAACCATGACTCTGTCTAATTTAGACATGATCCTGTTTACCCCTTCTTGTTTGTTCGACCATGTTAGATAACATCCTTTGTATTTGCAATCAAAAAGTTGAAGTTTTTGCGCACAATTTAGAAGGTCCATGAAATGGTAAGGTCTGATCTCATCTCCTCCCACCCTTTCTTGGGAATTCATAATAGAATTGTAGTCTCCTATGATAGCCCATGGATACCTGTAGAGGCTGCTGGTATGTTCCAACTCCTGCCATAGACGTTTTCTCTCCATGTAGTGACTTTTCCCATAAACGAAACTCAGTAAGCATGTGTACCCATTCGGCCATATGGTTTCTGCTCTGATAGCTTGCTCCGTTCTAGCTATTATGTTGACAATAACATCATTTGGATCCCAGGCAACCCAAATTCTACCGCCATGGAGATCATTATTATCCACCACTAACCAGTCTGTAAAAAGAGCTCTCTGAATTTGAGACTTCTTCTCATTACTAACCTTGGTCTCCAGAAGACCTATCATACTGACTTTCTGTTTATTTATCAGCTTCGCAACTTCCCTTTGTTTTAAGGGGTCATTGAGACCCCGAATGTTCCAACAGGCAGTCTTAATCATTGGGTAAGAGTGTAATTGGTTCCATCACCCTGGGAAGGGCTGTTGTTCCCACCTTTATTACCTCCTTGTGTCGAAAGTTTAAGTTTGCCTTGTTTAATCCTCTTTGATGATTTGTGTTGATTTAGAGCAGCTTTAAGATGTATGTTGGACTGAATCAGCTTGCTGGAACTGGTGTCTGACTTTGGTTTTTGTCCTGCATTGTCTGTATATGTAGGTTCCTTTATATGCTGTCATGCATCGGCTGCACATGTAGGATCCTTTGTGTGCTGTCCTGCCTTCTCATTTGGAGTACATTTTGTCATAGTCTATCCCATGTTAAACTGGGTATCATTAGGACCCTGAGCAATGTGAAGTTCCTGTTGCTGAACTGCTGGGTTGGTGTCACACCAAATCAGTCCCTGCTTGTCTTGGCTGTGTTGTTGCTCACTGGGTATGGCCTCATTGGTGCTACATTGTCCCTGGTTATCTCTGCTGACCTGCCCTGCTAACTTGCTGCATGTTATTGCTGTCCTGCTAAGTTCGTGGTCCGTGATTTGCCCTGCTGTCTTGCTGCGTGGTGTTGCTGTCCTATTGGGTTCCGGGTCCGTAATACTGAGTCTTTTGGCTGCATTGTCCCTCTCCTTGTTTGCTTCCTGTGAAGGAGGCTGTGCATTAGGTTGCTTATTGGGTTTGAACGAGTGCTTTCCTCATGCTATCAGCCATCCTGCCTCAGCTGCATCGTCCTCATTAGTGTTGGATACAAAAGCATTTTCCTCAGCTGCATTGATCTCAATTGCAGTGTTTTCAAGATCATTGCCCTGATTGTCATTGTCCTGAGTAGAATCAAATTCAGGTTCATAATCTGCAGGCCTAATATCCTTTTTTGTTTTGTGAGCTTCTCGGTAATCCTCCGGGTCTCTACTACCTTGTGTGGTTGCTTGCCAGTATTTAGACCCCTGCCGTTTGGTTTTTTGTTGTTTTGGACAGCTCATGGACGAGTGTCCAAATCCTGCACAATGACTACACCTGGCTGGTTTCCATGAGTATTCAACACTGACATTGATCGACCTGCCATCATCAATGGTGATAGGAATGCATTCTGGGAATGAGCTCTTCGCGTCCATCTCAATGCATACTCGAGCATAAGATAGTCTGGATCTGTTCTCGGTTGCTTTATCAAGCATGATCGGATTTCCAATTGCACTCGCAACTGTTTGTAGTCCCTCCGGACTCCATAAGAACAGGGGGACTCTTATCAGATTAACCCATATAGGGACTGAATTTATTGTTTCAATATCATCCTCCAAGTATGGTTCCCATGGCCTGATAATGAAAATTCGACTTGCATTGTAGACAGGACCTATTTCCATTACCTTCAGTTTATCATCTTCATTATTGAATTTAAAAACAAAAGCTCCAATTGAACCTACAACGTACAAACGAGTTTTATTTTTCGTTAAGCACGAACTTTTTTGTTGAGTCAAACATGTTCCATTTATCGTTATTATGGTGCCACATGAGGTTAGGATTCAAACAAAGGTCATTTGGTCAATCAAATCCTTGTATTCTCAGATTGCATCCAAATTGGACTCCAATTGAGCCTACAACGTACAAACGAGTTTTCCTTCTTCGTTAAGAACAACCAAACTTGTTTGTTTTGTCAAACATATTCCATTTTTTGTTATTATGGTTCCACATGAGGTTATGATTCAAACGGAGGTCATTTGGTCAATCAAATCCTTGTATTCTCGAATTGCATCCAAATTGGCCTCCAAGTGAGCCCACAACGTACAAACATGTTTTTCTTCTTCATTAAGCTCAAATGAACATGTTTGTTGAGTTAAAAATGTTCCATTAGTATTTATTAAGGTACCTCATGAGGTTAGGATTTACACGGAGATCATTTGGTCACTTAAATTCTTGTATGCTTGGATTGCACCCAAATTGGCCTCCAATTGAGCCTACAAAGCGCAAACGAGTTTTCCTTCTTCGTTAAGCACAACCGAACTTATTTGTTGAGTCAAACATGTTCCATTTGTCATTATTATGGTGCCATTCAAGGTTTGAAGTAAAGCGGATGTCATTTGGTCACTGAAATCCTTGTATTCTCGGATTGCACCCAAATTGGCCTCCAATTGAGCCTAAAACGTACAAATGAGTTTTCCTTCTTCGTTAAGCAAAAATGAACGTGTTTGTTCAGTCAAACATGTTCCATTTGTCGTTATTATGGTGCCACGTGAGGTTAGGAATCAAACGGAGGTCATTTGGTCACTCAAATCCTTGTATTCTCGGATTGCACCGAAATTGGCCTCCAATTGAGCCTACAATGTACAAACGAGTTTTCCTTTTTCGTTAAGCACAACCGAACGTGTTTGTTGAATCAAACATGTTCCATTTGTCGTTATGATGGTGGCACAAGAGGTTAGGATTCAAACGGAGGTCATTTGGTCACTCAAATCCTTGTATTCTCAGATTGCACCCAAATTGGCCTCCAATTGAGCCTACAACGTACAAACGAGTGTTCCATCTTCTTTAAGCACAACCAAACTTGTTTGTTTTTCCAAATATGTTCCATTTTTTGTTATTATAATGCCACATGAGGTTAGCATTCAAATGGAGGTCATTTGGTCACTCAAATCCTTGTATGCTCGTATTGCACCCAAATTGGCCTCCAATTGAGCAGAAAACAAACAAACAAGTTTTCCTTTTTCAATAAGCACAACCGAACTTGTTTGTTGAGTCAAACATATTCCAATTTTCATTATTATGGTGCAACATGAGTTTAGGATTCAAACGGAGGTCATTTGGTCACTCAAATCCTTTTATTCTCGGATTGCACCCAAATTGGCCTCCAATTGAGCCTACAACGTACAAATGAGTTTTCCTTCTTCGTTAAGCACAAATGAACATGTTTGTTGAGTCAAACATGTTCCATTTGTCGTTATTATGGTGACAGATGAGATTAGGATTCAAACGGAGGTCATTTGGTCACTCAAATTATTGTATTCTCGAATTGCACCCAAATTGGCCTCCAATTGAGCCTACAACGTACAAACAACTTTTCCTTCTTCATTAAGCACAACCGAACTCTTTTTTTTTAATCAAACATGTTCCATTTGTCATTATTATGGTGCAACAGGAGGTTAGGATTCAAATGGAGGTCATTTGGTCACTCAAATCCTTGTATTCTCATATTGCATCCAAATTGGCTTCCAATTGAGTCTACAACGTACAAACGAGTTTCCGTTCTATGTTAAGCACAACCGAACTTGTTTGTTCCATCAACCATGTTCCATTTGTCGGTATTATGGTGTCGCGTAAGGTTAGGATTCAAACGGAGGTCATTTGGTCACTCAAATCCTTGTATTCTCGGATTGCACCGAAATTGGCCTCCAATTGAGCCTACAATGTACAAACGAGTTTTCCTTTTTCGTTAAGTACAACCGAATGTGTTTGTTGAGTATTGTGCCACGTGAGGTTAGGATTCAAACGGAGGTCATTTGGTCACTCAAATCCTTGTTTTTTCGGATTGCACCCAAATTCGCCTCCAATTGATCCTATAAGGTACAAACGAGTTTTCCTTTCTCGTTAAGCACAACCAAAGTTTTTTGTTGAGTCAAAGATGTTCCATTTGTCATTATTATGGTGCCACGTGAGGTTAGGATTAAAACGGAGGTTATTTGGTCACTCAAATCCTTGTATTCTCGGATTGCACCCAAATTGTCCTCCAATTGAGCCTACAACGTACAAACGAGTTTTCCTTATTTGTTATGCCCAAATGAACATGTTTTTTTAGTCAAACATAATCCATTTGTCGTTATTATGGTGCCACGTGAGGTTAGGATTCAAACGGAGGTCATTTGGTCACTCAAATCCTTGTATTCTCGGATTGCACCCAAATTGGTCTCCAATTGAGCCTACAACGTACAAACGAATTTTCCTTCTTCTTTAAGCACAACCGAACTTGTTTGTTTTTTCAAATATGTTCCATTTTATGTTATTATAATGCCATATTAGGTTAGCATTCAAATGGAGGTCATTTGGTCACTCAAATCCTTGTATTCTCGTATTGCACCCAAATTGGCCTCTAATTGAGCAGAAAACAAACAAACAAGTTTTCCTTTTTCGTTAAGCAGAACCGAACTTGTTTGTTGAGTAAAAAATATTCCATTTTTTGTTATTATGTTGCAACATGAGCTTAGGATTCAAACAGAGGTCATTTGGTCACTCAAATCCTTGTATTCTCGGATTGCACCCAAATTGGCCTCCAATTGAGCCTACAACGTACAAATGAGTTTTCCTTCTTCGTTAAGCACAAATGAACGTGTTTGTTCAGTCAAACATGTTCCATTTGTCGTTATTATGGTGCCACGTGAGGTTAGGAATCAAACGGAGGTCATTTGGTCACTCAAATCCTTGTATTCTCGGATTGCACCGAAATTGTCCTCCAATTGAGCCCACAATGTACAAACGAGTTTTCCTTTTTCGTTAAGCACAACCGAACGTGTTTGTTGAGTCAAACATGTTCCATTTGTCGTTATGATGGTGGCACATGAGGTTAGGATTCAAACGGAGGTCATTTGGTCACTCAAATCCTTGTATTCTCATATTGCACCCAAATTCGCCTCCAATTGAGCTACAACGTACAAACGAGTGTTCCTTCTTCTTTAAGCACAACCAAACTTGTTTGTTTTTTCAAATATGTTCCATTTTTTGTTATTATAATGACACATGAGGTTAGCATTCAAATGGAGGTCATTTGGTCACTCAAATCCTTGTATTCTCGTATTGCACCCAAATTGACCTCCAATTGAGCAGAAAACAAACAAACAAGTTTTCCTTTTTCAATAAGCACAACCGAACTTGTTTGTTGAGTCAAACATATTCCATTTTTCATTATTATGGTGCAACATGAGTTTAGGATTCAAACGGAGGTCATTTGGTCACTCAAATCCTTTTATTCTCGGATTGCACCCAAATTGGCCTCCAATTGAGCCTACAACGTACAAATGAGTTTTCCTTCTTCGTTAAGCACAAATGAACATGTTTGTTGAGTCAAACATGTTCCATTTGTCGTTATTATGGTGCCACATGAGGTTAGGAATCAAACGGAGGTCATTTGGTCACTCAAATCCTTGTATTTTCAGATAGCATCCAAATTGGCTTCCAATTGAGTCTACAACGTACAAACGAGTTTCCCTTCTATGTTAAGCACAACCGAACTTGTTTGTTCCATCAACCATGTTCCATTTGTCGGTATTATGGTGTCGCGCAAGGTTAGGATTCAAACGGAGGTCATTTGGTCACTCAAATCCTTGTATTCTCGGATTGCACCGAAATTGGCCTCCAATTGAGCTTACAATGTACAAACGAGTTTTCCTTTTTCGTTAAGTACAACCGAACGTGTTTGTTGAGTATGGTGCCACGCGAGGTTAGGATTCAAACGGAGGTCATTTGGTCACTCAAATGCTTGTTTTCTCGGATTGCACCCAAATTCGCCTCCAATTGATCCTATAAGGTACAAACGAGTTTTCCTTTCTCGTTAAGCACAACCAAAGTTTTTTGTTGAGTCAAAGATGTTCCAGTTGTCATTATTATGGTGCCACGTGAGGTTAGGATTAAAACGGAGGTTATTTGGTCACTCAAATCCTTGTATTCTCGGATTGCACCCAAATTGTCCTCCAATTGAGCCTACAACATACAAACGAGTTTTCCTTATTTGTTAAGCCCAAATGAACATATTTTTTTAGTCAAACATAATCCATTTGTCGTTATTATGGTGCCACGTGAGGTTAGGATTCAAACGGAGGTCATTTGCTCACTCAAATCCTTGTATTCTCGGATTGCACCCAAATTGGTCTCCAATTGAGCCTACAACATACAAACGAGTTTTCCTTCTTCTTTAAGCACAATCGAACTTGTTTGTTTTTTCAAATATGCTACATTTTATGTTATTATAATGCCATATGAGTTTAGCATTCAAATGGAGGTCATTTCGTCACTCAAATCCTTGTATTCTCGTATTGCACCCAAATTGGCCTCCAATTGAGCAGAAAACAAACAAACAAGTTTTCCTTTTTCGTTAAGCAGAACCGAACTTGTTTGTTGAGTAAAAAATATTCCATTTTTTGTTATTATGGTGCAACATGAGCTTAGGATTCAAACAGAGGTCATTTGGTCACTCAAATCCTTGTATTCTCGGATTGCACCCAAATTGGCCTCCAATTGAGCCTACAACGTACAAATGAGTTTTCCTTCTTCGTTAAGCACAAATGAATGTGTTTGTTCAGTCAAACATGTTCCATTTGTCGTTATTATGGTGCCACGTGAGGTTAGGAATCAAACGGAGGTCATTTGGTCACTCAAATCCTTGTATTCTCGGATTGCACCGAAATTGTCCTCCAATTGAGCCCTCAATGTACAAACGAGTTTTCCTTTTTCGTTAAGTACAACCGAACGTGTTTGTTGAGTATGGTGCCACACGAGGTTAGGATTCAAACGGAGGTCATTTGGTCACTCAAATGCTTGTTTTCTCGGATTGCACCCAAATTCGCCTCCAATTGATCCTATAAGGTACAACGAGTTTTCCTTTCTCGTTAAGCACAACCAAAGTTTTTTGTTGAGTCAAAGATGTTCCATTTGTCATTATTATGGTGCCACGTGAGGTTAGGATTAAAACGGAGGTTATTTGGTCACTCAAATCCTTGTATTCTCGGATTGCACCCAAATTGTCCTCCAATTGAGCCTACAACATACAAACGAGTTTTCCTTATTTGTTAAGCCCAAATGAACATATTTTTTAGTCAAACATAATCCATTTGTCGTTATTATGGTGCCACGTGAGGTTAGGATTCAACGGAGTCATTTGCTCACTCAAATCCTTGTATTCTCGGATTGCACCCAAATTGGTCTCCAATTGAGCCTACAACATACAAACGAGTTTTCCTTCTTCTTTAAGCACAATCGAACTTGTTTGTTTTTTCAAATATGCTACATTTTATGTTATTATAATGCCATATGAGTTTAGCATTCAAATGGAGGTCATTTCGTCACTCAAATCCTTGTATTCTCGTATTGCACCCAAATTGGCCTCCAATTGAGCAGAAAACAAACAAACAAGTTTTCCTTTTTCAATAAGCACAACCGAACTTGTTTGTTGAGTCAAACATATTCCATTTTTCATTATTATGGTGCAACATGAGTTTAGGATTCAAACGGAGGTCATTTGGTCACTCAAATCCTTTTATTCTCGGATTGCACCCAAATTGGCCTCCAATTGAGCCTACAACGTACAAATGAGTTTTCCTTCTTCGTTAAGCACAAATGAACATGTTTGTTCAGTCAAACATGTTCCATTTGTCGTTATTATAGTGCCACGTGAGGTTAGGAATCAAACGGAGGTCATTTGGTCACTCAAATCCTTGTATTCTCAGATAGCATGCAAATTGGCTTCCAATTGAGTCTACAACGTACAAACGAGTTTCCCTTCTATGTTAAGCACAACCGAACTTGTTTGTTCCATCAACCATGTTTCATTTGTCGGTATTATGGTGTCGCGCAAGGTTAGGATTCAAACGGAGGTCATTTGGTCACTCAAATCCTTGTATTCTCGGATTGCACCGAAATTGGCCTCCAATTGAGCTTACAATGTACAAACGAGTTTTCCTTTTTCGTTAAGTACAACCGAACGTGTTTGTTGAGTATGGTGCCACGCGAGGTTAGGATTCAAACGGAGGTCATTTGGTCACTCAAATGCTTGTTTTCTCGGATTGCACCCAAATTCGCCTCCAATTGATCCTATAAGGTACAAACGAGTTTTCCTTTCTCGTTAAGCACAACCAAAGTTTTTTGTTGAGTCAAAGATGTTCCATTTGTCATTATTATGGTGCCACGTGAGGTTAGGATTAAAACGGAGGTTATTTGGTCACTCAAATCCTTGTATTCTCGGATTGCACCCAAATTGTCCTCCAATTGAGCCTACAACATACAAACGAGTTTTCCTTATTTGTTAAGCCCAAATGAACATATTTTTTTAGTCAAACATAATCCATTTGTCGTTATTATGGTGCCACGTGAGGTTAGGATTCAAACGGAGGTCATTTGCTCACTCAAATCCTTGTATTCTCGGATTGCACCCAAATTGGTCTCCAATTGAGCCTACAACATACAAACGAGTTTTCCTTCTTCTTTAAGCACAATCGAACTTGTTTGTTTTTTCAAATATGCTACATTTTATGTTATTATAATGCCATATGAGTTTAGCATTCAAATGGAGGTCATTTCGTCACTCAAATCCTTGTATTCTCGTATTGCACCCAAATTGGCCTCCAATTGAGCAGAAAACAAACAAACAAGTTTTCCTTTTTCAATAAGCACAACCGAACTTGTTTGTTGAGTCAAACATATTCCATTTTTCATTATTATGGTGCAACATGAGTTTAGGATTCAAACGGAGGTCATTTGGTCACTCAAATCCTTTTATTCTCGGATTGCACCCAATTGGCCTCCAATTGAGCCTACAACGTACAAATGAGTTTCCCTTCTTCGTTAAGGCACAAATTGATACTTTTGTTTTGTTCTCAGTCCAATTACTTGTTCCATTTTGTCGGTTATTATAGTGGCCCAGTAGGTAGGAATCAAACGAGGTCATTTGGTCCTCAAATCCTTGTACGTTCTCAGATAGCATGCAGAATTGGCGTTCCAATTGATTCTACAACGTACAAACGAGTTCCCTCTATGGTTAAGCACAACCGAACTTGTTATTGTTCTCAATCAACCATGTTTCATTTGTCGGTAATTATGTGTCTGGCAAGGTTAGGATTCAACGGAGTCATTTGGTCCTCAAATCCTTGTATTCCTGGTTGCACACGAATTGGCCTCCATTGAGCTTTACAATGTAGAAAACGAGTTTTTCCTTTTTCGTTAAGTACAAGCCGAACGGTTGTGTTGAGTATGGTGCACGCGAGTTAGGATTCAAACGGAGGTCATTTGGTCACTCAAATGCTTGTTTTCTCGGATTGCACCCAAATTCGCCTCCAATTGATCCTATAAGGTACAAACGAGTTTTCCTTTCTCGTTAAGCACAACCAAAGTTTTTTGTTGAGTCAAAGATGTTCCATTTGTCATTATTATGGTGCCACGTGAGGTTAGGATTAAAACGGAGGTTATTTGGTCACTCAAATCCTTGTATTCTCGGATTGCACCCAAATTGTCCTCCAATTGAGCCTACAACATACAAACGAGTTTTCCTTATTTGTTAAGCCCAAATGAACATATTTTTTTAGTCAAACATAATCCATTTGTCGTTATTATGGTGCCACGTGAGGTTAGGATTCAAACGGAGGTCATTTGCTCACTCAAATCCTTGTATTCTCGGATTGCACCCAAATTGGTCTCCAATTGAGCCTACAACATACAAACGAGTTTTCCTTCTTCTTTAAGCACAATCGAACTTGTTTGTTTTTTCAAATATGCTACATTTTATGTTATTATAATGCCATATGAGTTTAGCATTCAAATGGAGGTCATTTCGTCACTCAAATCCTTGTATTCTCGTATTGCACCCAAATTGGCCTCCAATTGAGCAGAAAACAAACAAACAAGTTTTCCTTTTTCGTTAAGCAGAACCGAACTTGTTTGTCGAGTAAAAAATATTCCATTTTTTGTTATTATGGTGCAACATGAGCTTAGGATTCAAACAGAGGTCATTTGGTCACTCAAATCCTTGTATTCTCGGATTGCACCCAAATTGGCCTCCAATTGAGCCTACAACGTACAAATGAGTTTTCCTTCTTCGTTAAGCACAAATGAATGTGTTTGTTCAGTCAAACATGTTCCATTTGTCGTTATTATGGTGCCACGTGAGGTTAGGAATCAAACGGAGGTCATTTGGTCACTCAAATCCTTGTATTCTCGGATTGCACCGAAATTGTCCTCCAATTGAGCCCTCAATGTACAAACGAGTTTTCCTTTTTCGTTAAGCACAACCGAACGTGTTTGTTGAGTCAAACATGTTCCATTTGTCGTTATGATGGTGGCACATGAGGTTAGGATTCAAACGGAGGTCATTTGGTCACTCAAATCCTTGTATTATCTGATTGCACCCAAATTGGCCTCCAATTGAGCTACAACGTACAAACGAGTGTTCCTTCTTCTTTAAGCACAACCAAACTTGTTTGTTTTTCAAATATGTTCCATTTTTTGTTATTATAATGACACATGAGGTTAGCATTCAAATGGAGGTCATTTGGTCACTCAAATCCTTGTATTCTCGTATTGCACCCAAATTGACCTCCAATTGAGCAGAAAACAAACAAACAAGTTTTCCTTTTTCAATAAGCACAACCGAACTTGTTTGTTGAGTCAAACATATTCCATTTTTCATTATTATGGTGCAACATGAGTTTAGGATTCAAACGGAGGTCATTTGGTCACTCAAATCCTTTTATTCTCGGATTGCACCCAAATTGGCCTCCAATTGAGCCTACAACGTACAAATGAGTTTTCCTTCTTCGTTAAGCACAAATGAACATGTTTGTTGAGTCAAACATGTTCCATTTGTCGTTATTATGGTGCCACATGAGGTTAGGAATCAAACGGAGGTCATTTGGTCACTCAAATCCTTGTATTTTCAGATAGCATCCAAATTGGCTTCCAATTGAGTCTACAACGTACAAACGAGTTTCCCTTCTATGTTAAGCACAACCGAACTTGTTTGTTCCATCAACCATGTTCCATTTGTCGGTATTATGGTGTCGCGCAAGGTTAGGATTCAAACGGAGGTCATTTGGTCACTCAAATCCTTGTATTCTCGGATTGCACCGAAATTGGCCTCCAATTGAGCTTACAATGTACAAACGAGTTTTCCTTTTTCGTTAAGTACAACCGAACGTGTTTGTTGAGTATGGTGCCACGCGAGGTTAGGATTCAAACGGAGGTCATTTGGTCACTCAAATGCTTGTTTTCTCGGATTGCACCCAAATTCGCCTCCAATTGATCCTATAAGGTACAAACGAGTTTTCCTTTCTCGTTAAGCACAACCAAAGTTTTTTGTTGAGTCAAAGATGTTCCATTTGTCATTATTATGGTGCCACGTGAGGTTAGGATTAAAACGGAGGTTATTTGGTCACTCAAATCCTTGTATTCTCGGATTGCACCCAAATTGTCCTCCAATTGAGCCTACAACATACAAACGAGTTTTCCTTATTTGTTAAGCCCAAATGAACATATTTTTTTAGTCAAACATAATCCATTTGTCGTTATTATGGTGCCACGTGAGGTTAGGATTCAAACGGAGGTCATTTGCTCACTCAAATCCTTGTATTCTCGGATTGCACCCAAATTGGTCTCCAATTGAGCCTACAACATACAAACGAGTTTTCCTTCTTCTTTAAGCACAATCGAACTTGTTTGTTTTTTCAAATATGCTACATTTTATGTTATTATAATGCCATATGAGTTTAGCATTCAAATGGAGGTCATTTCGTCACTCAAATCCTTGTATTCTCGTATTGCACCCAAATTGGCCTCCAATTGAGCAGAAAACAAACAAACAAGTTTTCCTTTTTCGTTAAGCAGAACCGAACTTGTTTGTTGAGTAAAAAATATTCCATTTTTTGTTATTATGGTGCAACATGAGCTTAGGATTCAAACAGAGGTCATTTGGTCACTCAAATCCTTGTATTCTCGGATTGCACCCAAATTGGCCTCCAATTGAGCCTACAACGTACAAATGAGTTTTCCTTCTTCGTTAAGCACAAATGAATGTGTTTGTTCAGTCAAACATGTTCCATTTGTCGTTATTATGGTGCCACGTGAGGTTAGGAATCAAACGGAGGTCATTTGGTCACTCAAATCCTTGTATTCTCGGATTGCACCGAAATTGTCCTCCAATTGAGCCCTCAATGTACAAACGAGTTTTCCTTTTTCGTTAAGTACAACCGAACGTGTTTGTTGAGTATGGTGCCACGCGAGGTTAGGATTCAAACGGAGGTCATTTGGTCACTCAAATGCTTGTTTTCTCGGATTGCACCCAAATTCGCCTCCAATTGATCCTATAAGGTACAAACGAGTTTTCCTTTCTCGTTAAGCACAACCAAAGTTTTTTGTTGAGTCAAAGATGTTCCATTTGTCATTATTATGGTGCACGTGAGGTTAGGATTAAAACGGAGGTTATTTGGTCACTCAAATCCTTGTATTCTCGGATTGCACCCAAATTGTCCTCCAATTGAGCCTACAACATACAAACGAGTTTTCCTTATTTGTTAAGCCCAAATGAACATATTTTTTTAGTCAAACATAATCCATTTGTCGTTATTATGGTGCCACGTGAGGTTAGGATTCAAACGGAGGTCATTTGCTCACTCAAATCCTTGTATTCTCGGATTGCACCCAAATTGGTCTCCAATTGAGCCTACAACATACAAACGAGTTTTCCTTCTTCTTTAAGCACAATCGAACTTGTTTGTTTTTTCAAATATGCTACATTTTATGTTATTATAATGCCATATGAGTTTAGCATTCAAATGGAGGTCATTTCGTCACTCAAATCCTTGTATTCTCGTATTGCACCCAAATTGGCCTCCAATTGAGCAGAAAACAAACAAACAAGTTTTCCTTTTTCAATAAGCACAACCGAACTTGTTTGTTGAGTCAAACATATTCCATTTTTCATTATTATGGTGCAACATGAGTTTAGGATTCAAACGGAGGTCATTTGGTCACTCAAATCCTTTTATTCTCGGATTGCACCCAAATTGGCCTCCAATTGAGCCTACAACGTACAAATGAGTTTTCCTTCTTCGTTAAGCACAAATGAACATGTTTGTTCAGTCAAACATGTTCCATTTGTCGTTATTATAGTGCCACGTGAGGTTAGGAATCAAACGGAGGTCATTTGGTCACTCAAATCCTTGTATTCTCAGATAGCATGCAAATTGGCTTCCAATTGAGTCTACAACGTACAAACGAGTTTCCCTTCTATGTTAAGCACAACCGAACTTGTTTGTTCCATCAACCATGTTTCATTTGTCGGTATTATGGTGTCGCGCAAGGTTAGGATTCAAACGGAGGTCATTTGGTCACTCAAATCCTTGTATTCTCGGATTGCACCGAAATTGGCCTCCAATTGAGCTTACAATGTACAAACGAGTTTTCCTTTTTCGTTAAGTACAACCGAACGTGTTTGTTGAGTATGGTGCCACGCGAGGTTAGGATTCAAACGGAGGTCATTTGGTCACTCAAATGCTTGTTTTCTCGGATTGCACCCAAATTCGCCTCCAATTGATCCTATAAGGTACAAACGAGTTTTCCTTTCTCGTTAAGCACAACCAAAGTTTTTTGTTGAGTCAAAGATGTTCCATTTGTCATTATTATGGTGCCACGTGAGGTTAGGATTAAAACGGAGGTTATTTGGTCACTCAAATCCTTGTATTCTCGGATTGCACCCAAATTGTCCTCCAATTGAGCCTACAACATACAAACGAGTTTTCCTTATTTGTTAAGCCCAAATGAACATATTTTTTAGTCAAACATAATCCATTTGTCGTTATTATGGTGCCACGTGAGGTTAGGATTCAAACGGAGGTCATTTGCTCACTCAAATCCTTGTATTCTCGGATTGCACCCAAATTGGTCTCCAATTGAGCCTACAACATACAAACGAGTTTTCCTTCTTCTTTAAGCACAATCGAACTTGTTTGTTTTTTCAAATATGCTACATTTTATGTTATTATAATGCCATATGAGTTTAGCATTCAAATGGAGGTCATTTCGTCACTCAAATCCTTGTATTCTCGTATTGCACCCAAATTGGCCTCCAATTGAGCAGAAAACAAACAAACAAGTTTTCCTTTTTCGTTAAGCAGAACCGAACTTGTTTGTTGAGTAAAAAATATTCCATTTTTTGTTATTATGGTGCAACATGAGCTTAGGATTCAAACAGAGGTCATTTGGTCACTCAAATCCTTGTATTCTCGGATTGCACCCAAATTGGCCTCCAATTGAGCCTACAACGTACAAATGAGTTTTCCTTCTTCGTTAAGCACAAATGAATGTGTTTGTTCAGTCAAACATGTTCCATTTGTCGTTATTATGGTGCCACGTGAGGTTAGGAATCAAACGGAGGTCATTTGGTCACTCAAATCCTTGTATTCTCGGATTGCACCGAAATTGTCCTCCAATTGAGCCCTCAATGTACAAACGAGTTTTCCTTTTTCGTTAAGCACAACCGAACGTGTTTGTTGAGTCAAACATGTTCCATTTGTCGTTATGATGGTGGCACATGAGGTTAGGATTCAAACGGAGGTCATTTGGTCACTCAAATCCTTGTATTATCAGATTGCACCCAAATTGGCCTCCAATTGAGCTACAACGTACAAACGAGTGTTCCTTCTTCTTTAAGCACAACCAAACTTGTTTGTTTTTTAAAATATGTTCCATTTTTTGTTATTATAATGACACATGAGGTTAGCATTCAAATGGAGGTCATTTGGTCACTCAAATCCTTGTATTCTCGTATTGCACCCAAATTGACCTCCAATTGAGCAGAAAACAAACAAACAAGTTTTCCTTTTTCAATAAGCACAACCGAACTTGTTTGTTGAGTCAAACATATTCCATTTTTCATTATTATGGTGCAACATGAGTTTAGGATTCAAACGGAGGTCATTTGGTCACTCAAATCCTTTTATTCTCGGATTGCACCCAAATTGGCCTCCAATTGAGCCTACAACGTACAAATGAGTTTTCCTTCTTCGTTAAGCACAAATGAACATGTTTGTTCAGTCAAACATGTTCCATTTGTCGTTATTATAGTGCCACGTGAGGTTAGGAATCAAACGGAGGTCATTTGGTCACTCAAATCCTTGTATTCTCAGATAGCATGCAAATTGGCTTCCAATTGAGTCTACAACGTACAAACGAGTTTCCCTTCTATGTTAAGCACAACCGAACTTGTTTGTTCCATCAACCATGTTTCATTTGTCGGTATTATGGTGTCGCGCAAGGTTAGGATTCAAACGGAGGTCATTTGGTCACTCAAATCCTTGTATTCTCGGATTGCACCGAAATTGGCCTCCAATTGAGCTTACAATGTACAAACGAGTTTTCCTTTTTCGTTAAGTACAACCGAACGTGTTTGTTGAGTATGGTGCCACGCGAGGTTAGGATTCAAACGGAGGTCATTTGGTCACTCAAATGCTTGTTTTCTCGGATTGCACCCAAATTCGCCTCCAATTGATCCTATAAGGTACAAACGAGTTTTCCTTTCTCGTTAAGCACAACCAAAGTTTTTTGTTGAGTCAAAGATGTTCCATTTGTCATTATTATGGTGCCACGTGAGGTTAGGATTAAAACGGAGGTTATTTGGTCACTCAAATCCTTGTATTCTCGGATTGCACCCAAATTGTCCTCCAATTGAGCCTACAACATACAAACGAGTTTTCCTTATTTGTTAAGCCCAAATGAACATATTTTTTTAGTCAAACATAATCCATTTGTCGTTATTATGGTGCCACGTGAGGTTAGGATTCAAACGGAGGTCATTTGCTCACTCAAATCCTTGTATTCTCGGATTGCACCCAAATTGGTCTCCAATTGAGCCTACAACATACAAACGAGTTTTCCTTCTTCTTTAAGCACAATCGAACTTGTTTGTTTTTTCAAATATGCTACATTTTATGTTATTATAATGCCATATGAGTTTAGCATTCAAATGGAGGTCATTTCGTCACTCAAATCCTTGTATTCTCGTATTGCACCCAAATTGGCCTCCAATTGAGCAGAAAACAAACAAACAAGTTTTCCTTTTTCGTTAAGCAGAACCGAACTTGTTTGTTGAGTAAAAAATATTCCATTTTTTGTTATTATGGTGCAACATGAGCTTAGGATTCAAACAGAGGTCATTTGGTCACTCAAATCCTTGTATTCTCGGATTGCACCCAAATTGGCCTCCAATTGAGCCTACAACGTACAAATGAGTTTTCCTTCTTCGTTAAGCACAAATGAACGTGTTTGTTCAGTCAAACATGTTCCATTTGTCGTTATTATGGTGCCACGTGAGGTTAGGAATCAAACGGAGGTCATTTGGTCACTCAAATCCTTGTATTCTCGGATTGCACCGAAATTGTCCTCCAATTGAGCCCTCAATGTACAAACGAGTTTTCCTTTTTCGTTAAGCACAACCGAACGTGTTTGTTGAGTCAAACATGTTCCATTTGTCGTTATGATGGTGGCACATGAGGTTAGGATTCAAACGGAGGTCATTTGGTCACTCAAATCCTTGTATTATCAGATTGCACCCAAATTGGCCTCCAATTGAGCTACAACGTACAAACGAGTGTTCCTTCTTCTTTAAGCACAACCAAACTTGTTTGTTTTTTAAAATATGTTCCATTTTTTGTTATTATAATGACACATGAGGTTAGCATTCAAATGGAGGTCATTTGGTCACTCAAATCCTTGTATTCTCGTATTGCACCCAAATTGACCTCCAATTGAGCAGAAAACAAACAAACAAGTTTTCCTTTTTCAATAAGCACAACCGAACTTGTTTGTTGAGTCAAACATATTCCATTTTTCATTATTATGGTGCAACATGAGTTTAGGATTCAAACGGAGGTCATTTGGTCACTCAAATCCTTTTATTCTCGGATTGCACCCAAATTGGCCTCCAATTGAGCCTACAACGTACAAATGAGTTTTCCTTCTTCGTTAAGCACAAATGAACATGTTTGTTCAGTCAAACATGTTCCATTTGTCGTTATTATAGTGCCACGTGAGGTTAGGAATCAAACGGAGGTCATTTGGTCACTCAAATCCTTGTATTCTCAGATAGCATGCAAATTGGCTTCCAATTGAGTCTACAACGTACAAACGAGTTTCCCTTCTATGTTAAGCACAACCGAACTTGTTTGTTCCATCAACCATGTTTCATTTGTCGGTATTATGGTGTCGCGCAAGGTTAGGATTCAAACGGAGGTCATTTGGTCACTCAAATCCTTGTATTCTCGGATTGCACCGAAATTGGCCTCCAATTGAGCTTACAATGTACAAACGAGTTTTCCTTTTTCGTTAAGTACAACCGAACGTGTTTGTTGAGTATGGTGCCACGCGAGGTTAGGATTCAAACGGAGGTCATTTGGTCACTCAAATGCTTGTTTTCTCGGATTGCACCCAAATTCGCCTCCAATTGATCCTATAAGGTACAAACGAGTTTTCCTTTCTCGTTAAGCACAACCAAAGTTTTTTGTTGAGTCAAAGATGTTCCATTTGTCATTATTATGGTGCCACGTGAGGTTAGGATTAAAACGGAGGTTATTTGGTCACTCAAATCCTTGTATTCTCGGATTGCACCCAAATTGTCCTCCAATTGAGCCTACAACATACAAACGAGTTTTCCTTATTTGTTAAGCCCAAATGAACATATTTTTTTAGTCAAACATAATCCATTTGTCGTTATTATGGTGCCACGTGAGGTTAGGATTCAAACGGAGGTCATTTGCTCACTCAAATCCTTGTATTCTCGGATTGCACCCAAATTGGTCTCCAATTGAGCCTACAACATACAAACGAGTTTTCCTTCTTCTTTAAGCACAATCGAACTTGTTTGTTTTTTCAAATATGCTACATTTTATGTTATTATAATGCCATATGAGTTTAGCATTCAAATGGAGGTCATTTGGTCACTCAAATCCTTGTATTCTCGTATTGCACCCAAATTGGCCTCCAATTGAGCAGAAAACAAACAAACAAGTTTTCCTTTTTCGTTAAGCAGAACCGAACTTGTTTGTTGAGTAAAAAATATTCCATTTTTTGTTATTATGGTGCAACATGAGCTTAGGATTCAAACAGAGGTCATTTGGTCACTCAAATCCTTGTATTCTCGGATTGCACCCAAATTGGCCTCCAATTGAGCCTACAACGTACAAATGAGTTTTCCTTCTTCGTTAAGCACAAATGAACGTGTTTGTTCAGTCAAACATGTTCCATTTGTCGTTATTATGGTGCCACGTGAGGTTAGGAATCAAACGGAGGTCATTTGGTCACTCAAATCCTTGTATTCTCGGATTGCACCGAAATTGTCCTCCAATTGAGCCCTCAATGTACAAACGAGTTTTCCTTTTTCGTTAAGCACAACCGAACGTGTTTGTTGAGTCAAACATGTTCCATTTGTCGTTATGATGGTGGCACATGAGGTTAGGATTCAAACGGAGGTCATTTGGTCACTCAAATCCTTGTATTATCAGATTGCACCCAAATTGGCCTCCAATTGAGCTACAACGTACAAACGAGTGTTCCTTCTTCTTTAAGCACAACCAAACTTGTTTGTTTTTTAAAATATGTTCCATTTTTTGTTATTATAATGACACATGAGGTTAGCATTCAAATGGAGGTCATTTGGTCACTCAAATCCTTGTATTCTCGTATTGCACCCAAATTGACCTCCAATTGAGCAGAAAACAAACAAACAAGTTTTCCTTTTTCAATAAGCACAACCGAACTTGTTTGTTGAGTCAAACATATTCCATTTTTCATTATTATGGTGCAACATGAGTTTAGGATTCAAACGGAGGTCATTTGGTCACTCAAATCCTTTTATTCTCGGATTGCACCCAAATTGGCCTCCAATTGAGCCTACAACGTACAAATGAGTTTTCCTTCTTCGTTAAGCACAAATGAACATGTTTGTTCAGTCAAACATGTTCCATTTGTCGTTATTATAGTGCCACGTGAGGTTAGGAATCAAACGGAGGTCATTTGGTCACTCAAATCCTTGTATTCTCAGATAGCATGCAAATTGGCTTCCAATTGAGTCTACAACGTACAAACGAGTTTCCCTTCTATGTTAAGCACAACCGAACTTGTTTGTTCCATCAACCATGTTTCCATTTGTCGGTATTATGGTGTCGCGCAAGGTTAGGATTCAAACGGAGGTCATTTGGTCACTCAAATCCTTGTATTCTCGGATTGCACCGAAATTGGCCTCCAATTGAGCTTACAATGTACAAACGAGTTTTCCTTTTTCGTTAAGTACAACCGAACGTGTTTGTTGAGTATGGTGCCACGCGAGGTTAGGATTCAAACGGAGGTCATTTGGTCACTCAAATGCTTGTTTTCTCGGATTGCACCCAAATTCGCCTCCAATTGATCCTATAAGGTACAAACGAGTTTTCCTTTCTCGTTAAGCACAACCAAAGTTTTTGTTGAGTCAAAGATGTTCCATTTGTCATTATTATGGTGCCACGTGAGGTTAGGATTAAAACGGAGGTTATTTGGTCACTCAAATCCTTGTATTCTCGGATTGCACCCAAATTGTCCTCCAATTGAGCCTACAACATACAAACGAGTTTTCCTTATTTGTTAAGCCCAAATGAACATATTTTTTTAGTCAAACATAATCCATTTGTCGTTATTATGGTGCCACGTGAGGTTAGGATTCAAACGGAGGTCATTTGCTCACTCAAATCCTTGTATTCTCGGATTGCACCCAAATTGGTCTCCAATTGAGCCTACAACATACAAACGAGTTTTCCTTCTTCTTTAAGCACAATCGAACTTGTTTGTTTTTTCAAATATGCTACATTTTATGTTATTATAATGCCATATGAGTTTAGCATTCAAATGGAGGTCATTTGGTCACTCAAATCCTTGTATTCTCGTATTGCACCCAAATTGGCCTCCAATTGAGCAGAAAACAAACAAACAAGTTTTCCTTTTTCGTTAAGCAGAACCGAACTTGTTTGTTGAGTAAAAAATATTCCATTTTTTGTTATTATGGTGCAACATGAGCTTAGGATTCAAACAGAGGTCATTTGGTCACTCAAATCCTTGTATTCTCGGATTGCACCCAAATTGGCCTCCAATTGAGCCTACAACGTACAAATGAGTTTTCCTTCTTCGTTAAGCACAAATGAACGTGTTTGTTCAGTCAAACATGTTCCATTTGTCGTTATTATGGTGCCACGTGAGGTTAGGAATCAAACGGAGGTCATTTGGTCACTCAAATCCTTGTATTCTCGGATTGCACCGAAATTGTCCTCCAATTGAGCCCTCAATGTACAAACGAGTTTTCCTTTTTCGTTAAGCACAACCGAACGTGTTTGTTGAGTCAAACATGTTCCATTTGTCGTTATGATGGTGGCACATGAGGTTAGGATTCAAACGGAGGTCATTTGGTCACTCAAATCCTTGTATTCTCAGATTGCACCCAAATTGGCCTCCAATTGAGCTACAACGTACAAACGAGTGTTCCTTCTTCTTTAAGCACAACCAAACTTGTTTGTTTTTTCAAATATGTTCCATTTTTTGTTATTATAATGACACATGAGGTTAGCATTCAAATGGAGGTCATTTGGTCACTCAAATCCTTGTATTCTCGTATTGCACCCAAATTGACCTCCAATTGAGCAGAAAACAAACAAACAAGTTTTCCTTTTTCAATAAGCACAACCGAACTTGTTTGTTGAGTCAAACATATTCCATTTTTCATTATTATGGTGCAACATGAGTTTAGGATTCAAACGGAGGTCATTTGGTCACTCAAATCCTTTTATTCTCGGATTGCACCCAAATTGGCCTCCAATTGAGCCTACAACGTACAAATGAGTTTTCCTTCTTCGTTAAGCACAAATGAACATGTTTGTTCAGTCAAACATGTTCCATTTGTCGTTATTATAGTGCCACGTGAGGTTAGGAATCAAACGGAGGTCATTTGGTCACTCAAATCCTTGTATTCTCAGATAGCATGCAAATTGGCTTCCAATTGAGTCTACAACGTACAAACGAGTTTCCCTTCTATGTTAAGCACAACCGAACTTGTTTGTTCCATCAACCATGTTTCATTTGTCGGTATTATGGTGTCGCGCAAGGTTAGGATTCAAACGGAGGTCATTTGGTCACTCAAATCCTTGTATTCTCGGATTGCACCGAAATTGGCCTCCAATTGAGCTTACAATGTACAAACGAGTTTTCCTTTTTCGTTAAGTACAACCGAACGTGTTTGTTGAGTATGGTGCCACGCGAGGTTAGGATTCAAACGGAGGTCATTTGGTCACTCAAATGCTTGTTTTCTCGGATTGCACCCAAATTCGCCTCCAATTGATCCTATAAGGTACAAACGAGTTTTCCTTTCTCGTTAAGCACAACCAAAGTTTTTTGTTGAGTCAAAGATGTTCCATTTGTCATTATTATGGTGCCACGTGAGGTTAGGATTAAAACGGAGGTTATTTGGTCACTCAAATCCTTGTATTCTCGGATTGCACCCAAATTGTCCTCCAATTGAGCCTACAACATACAAACGAGTTTTCCTTATTTGTTAAGCCCAAATGAACATATTTTTTTAGTCAAACATAATCCATTTGTCGTTATTATGGTGCCACGTGAGGTTAGGATTCAAACGGAGGTCATTTGCTCACTCAAATCCTTGTATTCTCGGATTGCACCCAAATTGGTCTCCAATTGAGCCTACAACATACAAACGAGTTTTCCTTCTTCTTTAAGCACAATCGAACTTGTTTGTTTTTTCAAATATGCTACATTTTATGTTATTATAATGCCATATGAGTTTAGCATTCAAATGGAGGTCATTTCGTCACTCAAATCCTTGTATTCTCGTATTGCACCCAAATTGGCCTCCAATTGAGCAGAAAACAAACAAACAAGTTTTCCTTTTTCGTTAAGCAGAACCGAACTTGTTTGTTGAGTAAAAAATATTCCATTTTTGTTATTATGGTGCAACATGAGCTTAGGATTCAAACAGAGGTCATTTGGTCACTCAAATCCTTGTATTCTCGGATTGCACCCAAATTGGCCTCCAATTGAGCCTACAACGTACAAATGAGTTTTCCTTCTTCGTTAAGCACAAATGAACGTGTTTGTTCAGTCAAACATGTTCCATTTGTCGTTATTATGGTGCCACGTGAGGTTAGGAATCAAACGGAGGTCATTTGGTCACTCAAATCCTTGTATTCTCGGATTGCACCGAAATTGTCCTCCAATTGAGCCCTCAATGTACAAACGAGTTTTCCTTTTTCGTTAAGCACAACCGAACGTGTTTGTTGAGTCAAACATGTTCCATTTGTCGTTATGATGGTGGCACATGAGGTTAGGATTCAAACGGAGGTCATTTGGTCACTCAAATCCTTGTATTATCAGATTGCACCCAAATTGGCCTCCAATTGAGCTACAACGTACAAACGAGTGTTCCTTCTTCTTTAAGCACAACCAAACTTGTTTGTTTTTTCAAATATGTTCCATTTTTTGTTATTATAATGACACATGAGGTTAGCATTCAAATGGAGGTCATTTGGTCACTCAAATCCTTGTATTCTCGTATTGCACCCAAATTGACCTCCAATTGAGCAGAAAACAAACAAACAAGTTTTCCTTTTTCAATAAGCACAACCGAACTTGTTTGTTGAGTCAAACATATTCCATTTTTCATTATTATGGTGCAACATGAGTTTAGGATTCAAACGGAGGTCATTTGGTCACCTCAAATCCTTTTATTCTCGGATTGCACCCAAATTGGCCTCCAATTGAGCCTACAACGTACAAATGAGTTTTCCTTCTTCGTTAAGCACAAAAAACATGTTTGTTCAGTCAAACATGTTCCATTTGTCGTTATTATAGTGCCACGTGAGGTTAGGAATCAAACGGAGGTCATTTGGTCACTCAAATCCTTGTATTCTCAGATAGCATGCAAATTGGCTTCCAATTGAGTCTACAACGTACAAACGAGTTTCCCTTCTATGTTAAGCACAACCGAACTTGTTTGTTCCATCAACCATGTTTCATTTGTCGGTATATGGTTCGCGCAAGGTTAGGATTCAAACGGAGGTCATTTGGTCACTCAATCCTTGTATTCTCGGATTGCACCGAAATTGGCCTCCAATTGAGCTTACAATGTACAAACGAGTTTCCTTTTTCGTTAAGTACAACCGAACGTGTTTGTTGAGTATGGTGCCACGCGAGGTTAGGATTCAAACGGAGGTCATTTGGTCACTCAAATCCTTGTTTTCTCGGATTGCACCCAAATTCGCCTCCAATTGATCCTATAAGGTACAAACGAGTTTTCCTTTCTCGTTAAGCACAACCAAAGTTTTTTGTTGAGTCAAAGATGTTCCATTTGTCATTATTATGGTGCCACGTGAGGTTAGGATTAAAACGGAGGTTATTTGGTCACTCAAATCCTTGTATTCTCGGATTGCACCCAAATTGTCCTCCAATTGAGCCTACAACATACAAACGAGTTTTCCTTATTTGTTAAGCCCAAATGAACATTTTTTAGTCAAACATAATCCATTTGTCGTTATTATGGTGCCACGTGAGGTTTAGGATTCAAACGGAGGGTCATTTGGTCACTCAAATCCTTGTATTCTCGGATTGCACCCAAATTGGTCTCCAATTGAGCCTAACAACGTACAAACGAGTTTTCCTTCTTCTTTAAGCACAACCGAACTTGTTTGTTTTTTCAAATATGCTCATTTTATGTTATTATAATGCATATGAGGTTAGCATTCCAATGGAGGTCATATTGGTCACTCAAATCCTGGTATTCTCGTATTGCACCCAAATTTGGCCCTCCAATTGAGCAGAAAACAAACAAACAAGTTTTCCTTTTTCGTTAAGCACAACCGAACTTGTTTGTTGAGTCAAAATATTCATTTTTTGTTTTATGGTTAACATGAGTTTAGGATTCAAACAGAGGTCATTGGTCACTCAAATCCTTGTATTCTCTGGATTGCACCCAAATTGGCTCTCCAATTGGCCCTACCAACGTGCAAATGAGTTTTCCTTCTTCGTTAAGCGACAAATGAACGTGTTTGTTCAGTCAAACATGTTTCATTTTGTCGTTACTTAATTGGTTGGCCACAGTGAGGTTTAGGAATCAAAACGGAGGTCATTTGGTCACTTCAAATTCCTTGTATTCTCGGATTGCCACCCGAAATTGGCCCTCCAATTTGAGCCTACAATGTACAACCGGAGTTTTTCCTTTTTCGTTAAGCACAACCGAACGTGTTTGTTGAGTCAAACATGTTCCATTTGTCGTTATGATGGTGGCACATGAGGTTAGGATTCAAACGGAGGTCATTTGGTCACTCAAATCCTTGTATTATCAGATTGCACCCAAATTGGCCTCCAATTGAGCTACAACGTACAAACGAGTGTTCCTTCTTCTTTAAGCACAACCAAACTTGTTTGTTTTTTAAAATATGTTCCATTTTTGTTATTATAATGACACATGAGGTTAGCATTCAAATGGAGTCATTTGGTCACTCAAATCCTTGTATTCTCGTATTGCACCCAAATTGACCTCCAATTGAGCAGAAAACAAACAAACAAGTTTTCCTTTTTCAATAAGCACAACCGAACTTGTTTGTTGAGTCAAACATATTCCATTTTTCATTATTATGGTGCAACATGAGTTTAGGATTCAAACGGAGGTCATTTGGTCACTCAAATCCTTTTATTCTCGGATTGCACCCAAATTGGCCTCCAATTGAGCCTACAACGTACAAATGAGTTTTCCTTCTTCGTTAAGCACAAATGAAACATTTTTGTTGAGATCAAACATGTTCCATTTGCGTTTATACGGTGGGCAACAGTGAGTGTTTAGGATTCAAAATGGAGGATCATTTGGGTCACGTCAAATCCTTGTATTCTCAGATTGCATCCAAATTGGCTTCCAATTGAGTCTACAATAGTACAAACGAGTTTTCCCTTCTATGTTAAGCACAACCGAACTTGTTGGTTCCATCAACCCATGTTCCATTTGCCCGGTATTATGGTGTCGGCGGCAAGGTTAGGATTCAGAACGGAGGTTCATTTTGTAATCAAATCCTTGTATTCTCGGATTGCCATCCTGAATTGGCCTCAATGTGAGCTTACAATGTACAAACGAGTTTTTCCTTTTTCGTTAAGTACAACCGAACGTGTTTGTTGTATATGGTTGCCATCGTGAGGTTAGGATTCAAGACGAGAGGTCATTTGGTCCACGTCAAATCCTTGGTTTTCTCGAATTGCACCAAAATTCGCCTCCAATTGATCCTATAAGGTACCAAACGAGTTTTCCTTTTCGTTAAGCACAACCAAAGTTTTTTGTGAGTCAAAGATGTTCCATTTGTCATATTATGGTGCCGACTGAGGTTAGGATTAAAACGGAGGTATTTGGTCACTCAAATCCTTGTATTCTCGGATTGCACCCAAATTGTCCTCCAATTGAGCCTACAACTACACACGACGTTTTCCTTATTTGTTAAGCCAAATGAACATGTTTTTTTAGTCAAACATAATCCATTTGTCGTTATTATGGTGCACACGTGAGGTTAGGATTCAAACGGAGGTCATTTGGGCTTCATCAAATCCTTGTATTCTGCCGGATTGCACCCACTTGGTCTCCAATTGAGCCTACAACATACAAACGAGTTTTCCTTCTTCTTTAAGCACAATCGAACTTGTTTTTTTTTCAAATATGCTACATTTTATGTTATTATAATGCCATATGAGTTTAGCATTCAAATGGAGGTCATT